>JAAEAF010007482.1:0-24841 GCA_011037195.1 Triatoma infestans | reverse complement strand
ATATATATATACTCAAATGGAATATCAAATTTATCAATATTCTCCCTTAAATTAAGCATAGAGCATACAGATCATCGCTAAAAACATTTTTTGTTTCTTATCTCATATATTTCCGCTATTGTATGAACTATTGCATGAAAACTCAATATAGAAAATTAGACAAGATCGCAATACTTCTTCTTACAGTAGTAAGAATAGTAAAAAACGGTCAATACTTGATTCGAAAAGCTTTTCCAAAACGGTTACTGACTTGTAACTTTTCAGAGACCTTACTTTTATATAATTTATCATTAATTTCAAAAGTTTAAAATTACGCAAATATAAACGTTACAAGCAAACCGAGCAGACTGAGTTGGGCCCCACTTTGTGGAACACAAAGGAGATTACGGTCAACTCCTGATCTTTCATAAAAAAAAATGCGCCAAAATAACAGTTTCCAAAGTTGGACCAACACATTGGCACCTAATCTCACGTGTGATGCTCTCCAATAAAGTGTCAGTTTTAAGAACAATTAATTGGGTTGGAAAATGTCCAAATTGCCGCAAAATCTGTCGTTTTAAATTTTTTACAATAATGATGGTAAGACCAAGGCTTATATCTGTCCGGGTTTTTATTTTAATTTAAATTTGTTGGTTATTCTTCTTTATTACAGCTGTTGAGAGGTTATTGTAGTAGAATGGTTTCATGTAGTGTTTATGTTCGTATACATAGTAATAATATTACCATTACTAAAGTTTATAAGTGACTTTGCCATTTTTGGACCGGCCAACTGTAGAGATGATAATATAATAAATTAAATAAAAACTAAGATTATATTGTTGGCGGCCAGTCTATTTTCTCAACTAGTAAAGTAATAACAAACTCTGTACATATTTGGCCAGTGGGAGTAGGAGGCTCGCCGTCTGTATACTACTATGTTAGTAATGTTCTACAGTTACATGTAAGGGAGGAAATGATAAAGAGAGAGACTAAAGAAAAATATGTGTAATACGAATGTTATAAAATGTTGGAGGGAACAACCCAAAACTAGAAGAAGGACTTAACCGGAATTATTTATAGGAGCTGTTTGTCATGAAGGGAGATTTTTTCCTTTTTTTCTCTTTGTATGAGATTTAGTATAGAAGAGGGTGTGGTGGCGAAATATTCCATACAGAGAATTATATCCGGGGGGAGGGTGGCGAAATAGTTGTAAGGAGACTTTACATCATGCTTATACTCTTTCTACAAAAAGTCTTAGCCAGATTTCTTTTAATTTTTTTTTGTATTCCCATCTATTCTCGTTCTTTGCAAGAATAGAGCGTTCATCAACCCCTTTAATCTAGAAGAGAGCACTTTGTACTCATTAGTTGATGTTATTATTGTAAGTAGCTTTTACTGATTTGTAAATCGATGAGATAGATATCTTCCTGGTTAGAGGCGAAAAACTTTAATACTAATAAGTAATGGGATACATGATTCAATTCCCAGCCTTAATTTAGGCCTATTAATAGTAAAGTAGATAACTGTTGTTGTCGTTGGGTTCTCAGAGCTGGAAAGCATCGGGGATATTTCCGTGATAGCCTGGTTCTTTTGTGATCATTGACCGGTTTCGGGCGTTCACCCATCATCAGGATGTTTTTGTCAAAACAGTGTGATAACATAGATTTTTACAGAGCAAATTAAGTTTACCCAGGTATTTGAAAACCCCGAGACTTAACCTAGTTAGGTCTTAACAAAGCACTTTAAGAACCAGAGTATAAACTGAATTTGTTAACCTGAAACCGGTCGATGACCACGAAAAGAAAGAGGCAAGCACGGAAAATATATCTGATAGATAATGTTTTCTTAACTCTCGTTTAGTCGTCATACTAGCTTGGGTTTGAGTGAGCAAACATAAACTCGAGGGATGTCATAGTGTCGCTTTACTATCTTTTAAATAAATAACTATAATTCTATTAGATAGCAAAATTAATTTAATTTTTTCTTATTTTTATTTATTTACAAATTGATAAGGACCTACTCAATTAGAGCTTTACACATAGAGCTATTTGAAAGGAAAAGAAAAACAACAACAAAACAAAGGTAAGTCTTGTCAGAGATCTTGGTAGAGTCTGGGTTTTAAACTTCTGGATGAAGTAGATTCGCCTATGTGGTAATGTGAAGCTGAGGGAAGTGTGTGAAGCGATAGGAAGAAATATTCCGTGTCATGTCAAGTTCTCTGTATGTTTGTGTATTTGTGATAAACCCGGAAGAGTTTAGTGCAATTCGCAGTACCTTGTTTTGGAAAGTCTGCAATCGTTTTGTCAGTATGTTGCTTGATGTTATCCAAACTGGGCAGGCTTTTGTCAGGAGAAGTCCAAGGAGTGTTTTGTAGAGTAGTACGGTGTAAGAATATTTCAGTGGTTTGTTTCGGTTAATAAGTGGGTACAAGTGTTTCAGTCGGGTGTATGCTTGTTGCAGTTTAGTGTTAATGTGTAGTCTCCAGTTGACTTGTATCAAGGATTACGCCCAGATAACGCACTCATTGGTCAATTTGTTTCCAGGGAATTTCGTGGTTGTTAATTGTTAGTATGTAGGCGGAAGGTTTCATTTCGAAACCGCCGGAGAGTGATGATTTTCGCTTCAGTTTTACATGGGTTTAACTTTAGCATCCATCGATGAAATCAGCTAGATATATAGTCTATTGATGTTTGTAAGTCAGTGATGCTTTCGTTAAGGGTTGTTCGCGTAGGTAGCTGTGTCGCTTTAGTAGGTTCAGGTATGTCCGAGCAGTAGGGGTTGAAGAGTATTGGACTCATGATTGCCCCTTGTGTACTCCCGCTAGTATTTGTCTCTATTTCTCTAATGAATGTATTGTTAAGTCTTTATTTCTTTTTCTAATAAATTACTGTTTTGCAACATATTATTTCTTTTTCCTTAAATTAAGTATTGTTATTATTATGCCTAACTCTGTTTGTATAGAGGACAGAAAGTCCTGAAAGCAAGCAAAGATTTGTTATTATTATTATTATTATTATATAACTTCTAATAATTGAAATCTTAAGAAGGCCAAGAGGTTAGGAATAAAGTGTTATTTCTATCAAATTTCTTGTTTTACAGCATTGATTTTAATGCTGCTAGACAATAATATTCTTCTATCCAAAAATAGCATAAAAGTATTAACTATTTCCAACCGAAGTACAAATTTTAACTGCCTCATAGTTTAGTGACTGTGATGTAGGTGTGTTATATACCTGGCTAAATAATTATAGTTGTGGATGGAGTTTGGCAAATTTCAGAAGGTGTTCTTATTTTAAGGCAGTCTATCTTAATTTAACTGGACTATTAAGAACAAAAAAAGAAAAAAAAGTATAATTTTTGTAAAGTTAACGAGTTAAGTTCGTGCAATAGCAATATCAAAACGCGATACGGATGGGGCTTTGCTAAAGTAAGGCTGGTTGGATAGGTGAGTAATGTGTGGCGCCATTTTATTAAACAGCGGTCACCAGTGTTAATACTAATGAGTCGTTAACCGAGATTTTTCAAAGATAAATAAATTTAACTGAATATCTATTTTTAAGGAACATATGGCTGTCCATATTTTTTTTTAAATGTAATTTTTCATAATGTAATCTTTTGATGAAATATATTTTTTAACAATTAATTTGAATTCTATTGTTAATTTAGAGATAGTGCAGATTATTTCCAGTGTTGCAATCTCGAGATCTTCATTAAATACATGAAAGAGAATGCTTGCAGACGATAAAACATTCAGTTCGGAATGAGACTAAGGATAGTTATCTACATTCTAATATGGTATGTAAAAATGCTGATCTATTCCAAAGACTATTTACATTCACATATGTATTTAATTCACTTCATCAACAAATTGTATCAACTATGTAATTACATACCAGCCAATAATGTTCATGTTTTGATCATTTAATAATTTTTAGAACATTTTTTTTCTTTGTATTTTTATTCCATAATAAATTAATTTCATATATATATATATATTGTTCAACCAAAATTTCTTTAAATTAATTACTTTACTTCATTAAAATAAATTTAAAAAATCTGATGTGAAACACTCACACAACTATCTCTTACTCCATTTATCAAAATTATAATTGACAAATTTTATAGTTTGTGTACCAAAAATTAATGAAATTCGTCGAAAACTGAAAAAACCGTGCAGTAAAAGCCCACTTCCGGTTAACTAATTTTCTTGAAACTCAGAATTTTGGCCATCTATTTATTTCTAATTAATTTTGTTTGTATGATAGAATTGTATAATCAACAATGATCGCACTTAAGAGAATAACATAACCCCGCCCCTCCGCAAAAGTGCCATTAAATGAATTTTCCTAGAGAAATGTTGTAAATAAAAGTTGTAGCTCTTTGTATGAGTATTAATATATCAAGTTTAAAGGAAATGGTAGCAGCCACTTTTGAGAAAATCGCAAAAAAGTGAAAAAATCATTTAGTAAAGTGGTAAAGTAAACGCACTTCCGGTTATCCGATTTTTATCAAACTTTTTTCAAAGTGGTACTTCAGAATTTTGACAGGTGACCCACTGTCAGATGCCATGATGATACCTAGACGGAATATCAAGTTTCAACTTTCTACGGGTTTTCGTTTTTGAGCTATGCTGTTCACAGACATACACAGACGCACACACACACACACACACAGACCATTTGCTAAAAACCACTTTTTTGGACCAGGGGACCTCATTTTTGTACTCATGGGGCCTCAAAACGGATATTTCCGGTGAAAAACCCCAATATCGAACCCACCCCCCCCATAAGTGGCCTTAAATGAATTTTCCCAGAGAAAGTTTCAAATAAAAGTTGTAAGCTCTTTGTATGTGTAGATGATATACCAAGTTTGAAGAAAATCGTTGGACCATTTTTGAGGAAAATTGCAAAAACGAAAAAAAACACTAAGTTAAGTGGTACTTCCGGTTGACACTGTCAGATGCCATGGTGATACCTAGACGGAATATCAAGTTTCAACTTTCTACGGTTTTTCGTTTTTGAGCTATGCTGTGCACATACATACACAGACACACACACACACACACACACAGACCATTTGCTAAAAACCACTTTTTTGGACTAGGGGACCTCAAAACGGATATTTCCGGAGAAAACTCGATATCGAAAATTTGACCCGATTACAATACTTTCTCTTACTAGGAGTAAGAGAAAGTAAATATTCGCTGCTTTATATAATAAGACAAATTTGCTTCAAACTTTGAGTTATTACTAAATAGTTAAATAACTTCATTATATTCAGGTGGGATAATATGCAGTATTATGTTAATTGAGGGCGGCATTATATAGCAGCTCTCCTGCAGTACATGTGATATACAACAGCTCGCCTATAGGACCTGCGTTAGAGCTTCCCTATAATCAATTTTCTCGTAAAAAAAAAAATTACAAACAATGGTGACAGATTCAAATATATATTAAATATAAACATTTGCATACGAGTTAGCATATCAAATTTAAAGAAATCTGCTGTAGTTACGGACAAAATTGCGGAAAGCTGAATAATTATTTCAGTATTTCTCACTAGCAAATTTGTTTATTTTTTTATTTTTTTTTATAAGAATTATTCCATTATTAGTGATTTCCTCAACCTACAGTGTTTCGATCAGCTCCTTCCATTCACTTCTATCCAAAGCTAGTTCTTCGGTCAGTCCTTTCCCAGTCAAACTCTCATGAACATTCGTAGTCCATTTCCTTCTAGCCCTTCCTCTTTTACTTCTGTTCTAAAATCTCTTTTGTTAGCCTACCGTCCGTCATTCTCTTGACATGTCTAAAGAAACGCAATCTCTGCTTTCTCTGTGGGAGATTTTCTTCCACATTCATTAAATCTTCTAATGGTATCATTTCGAATTCTTTCACTCCTGGATTTTCTTGCTGAGCGCCACCAGAAGTCCATCTCGACCGCCAGCAATTTGTCACGCAGATCTTGCTTTAAATATTTGTTTTTCTTTTGCATTGAGAAGGATTTTGGGGCTCCATGGGACTAAATTTAGTCAGACTTGTTAAAATTCGGTAAATATGACGTTACTTTCATTTTCAATAAAGATGGCAAAAAGCTGATTTCAGCTGCAAAGTCCAAAGACGTAAGTTTTTAATTGAATGTAACTATCAGTCAAACTATTCCAAGTATCAAAAACAACTTGATCTTGCTTTTTAAGATTTTCCATCTCAGACCATTTATGTTGTATACCAAAAGTAGATTTCTGTCTCTTTAAATTATCTAAAATTCACTTTTAAGATTTACAAATTTTGAACTCGTAGTTTCCTTAATTTTTAAATCTGCTAGTTCTAGCTGAAAAACTGATTAATCAATATCACTAAACGGTGAAAAATCCAAATCGTTAGAATTAATTTCAAATGGTCTCTATAAAAACAGTAAGCTTGCCTTTTCCTTTCTAAACTGTTGTAAATCTCACACCAAATTCCCATTTCATATTTACCATTATTTATGCAAAAATTTGTTAAATCTATTGAAATATGATTATGAAATTATCTTTTTCTTTTACTGAAATTTAAAACTTTTATTTTATTACATATATATTATTAACTAAAAAAGAGCCACAATTATGCATTAACAGAGCCAGAGGTTGCTGAACCCTGATCTAAGCTAAAAGTTACTATTATGTCTGAGTTAATTTGTTTAAAACTTTCTTCATGTTTAAATGCAATGTTTGAATCGTTTTTAAAAAATCAGCTTTTGCGCTGATTCACTTCTACACTAAATACAAAATAAATGATAACACTTAGTGGTAATTATTAGGGTTGTTTTCATGTGCGTTTCTGGTGTGCTTTCTTACGAGTATGTTTCAAAATTTGACACTATTGGAATTGAATGTAAAAGGTATACAGTGTATTGATCAAGTCTTCTTTTTTTTTTCACTTCATTTTTAACTTCCTTTCAGCACTCAGAACAGAAATATAGCTTGAAAGAGGAAGCAATAAAAGAAGCAAGGCGGAAATAAAGCAACGATTCAGTGTTATCAGTAAGTATTACATACTTCTAAACAATCTCATGAAAATAATTTCTGTAATTTTACTCAAAATACTATTCAAAATAATATGACAAATGAAGAGACAATTGAATCTTATATAATTCTTAATAAAATTAACATTGAAATAATTATAAATACAGTCATGTTTGAAAAGGAAGTAAAGTACGGAATAAACGTTTGATAATAAAAATTCTAAAAGAGTTTATCTTAAGTGTATAGGCAATATGCAATATTTATGACAAGCTGTGTTATTTTTTTCCCCCTTTATACGTTTATATTATCGATACACATGAATAAAGCAACACGTATTCTATCAGTTGTCATTTTGCGACATTCCTCTCTTTTGGAATGAATTATTATAGTTTAAATGTTGATTTATCATATAAATAGGTGAATAATGTTCTTTATATTGACTTCCTCATTTCTATATTATTATTTATAACAGATTATTTTACTGTGATCCAGTGTAATACCTTCAACAATTTTACCTTCTTTTGAAATAATTAATTCTTAAACTAATACTTAAAACTAAACTGTTTTATACATCTAAATTATTTATATCATTCTTTCATAACAGAAATGATGTTTTACAATACGTAATGTCTCATCTACAATTTATTATATTCTTTCGTTAAAGTTTATTTATTTTCTTGAAGTCATTGGTCTCTGGAAATTATAACCAAACTTTGAACAATTTCATTATTTTCTAATTTTTTTTTATTTTCCTATAATAAATATATTGTACATCAACAATTCTTAAGCAAGGATATGAGAAAATATTTTCTAGATTTATAGATTTCGTCGTAGATTTAAAAAAAATAAGGCCAAACAATTATCTTTTACAAGTATACCATTGAATTATGCAGTTATTTACATTATATAGGAATCTCTAGCTGTGCAAATCTGAATCGACTATACATAGTCACTCATGGAACTCACGTCGGGAACTGGGTCATCGGGATATAGTATACTGGAGTGGCATACGATTATATCTGATTTTTTAAGAAGGAGCTTAAGAGTAAATTTTGAGTGAAAATTGGTACCATTTCTCGACTCTTTTATATGGTACGAAGCGCAACAATATATTATTTATTAAATATAGGGTGGTGAGGAAATGTGTTCATTCTTAGGACTGGCAGAGATCTGACAACTACATTGTTATATTCAATGTAGGTTTATATAGCGCAATAATATTCCCAATTAAAAAAAAAAATCTTTGGAGCGTTTTTGAGAAAATCACGAAAAAGTGAGAAATCATAAAAGCTAACTTCCGGTTAGCTGAACCTACGTGTTCTAAGCGGAATATGAAGTTTGAACTTTCTGCGATTTCTTTGGCATTTTTTTTTTCACACATAAATACATACAGACTATTCACTAAAACATTTGTTTTCATACTCTGCGAACCTCACAACAATATGTATTTCCCTCAGCACATAATAGTTTAGAGAAACATTTAACATTATTGCAATACGTTTTCTTACAATTGTACTTTATCTTAGTAATTGAAACATATTTTTTCGTACGAGTATAAGTTTGTATTTGAGATTAAACTGGATGCCAACTACTATGGTTAAGAATCGCTGTTTCACATAAATATTTTTAAGAACATAGTCTTGTATTATGAAGTCTTGGAAGTTAGAATATATATAATTTTGCTTCTAAAATCCGATCACCACATTTACTCTCCGGCGGGGTTCCTGTCCTCCAGGTCTTCTTCAATCACAATCCTCTCCTTGTAACAGATCTGGTGCGCTACCTTAGGCTCTTCATTGACAAAAGACTCACGTGGAACCCGTACACAAGACTTAAAAGACAAGCACTGACAAAAAGGCCCAAACTTCTTTACAGACTTATCGGAAGACTTATCCAAATTACCTACAGAACTCAAAAGACTGATATATATTTTGTATAATCTAACCAATTTGGAATTACGGACTTGAATTGTGGGGTTCACCTAAACCTACAAACTTTTTTTTTTTTAACTCTTTATTGGAAATTTACAACTGTAAATAATTTTACAATAAGCTCAAAAATAATTACAATGACTTGATTGACTTGATTGGTAGTCATCCAGTGATGACTACCACTAGCTGTTTAAAAGGTCGCGAGGCCAACGGCGCTTTAGGCGTCGTTGAGGATTCCAGGGAGGGAATGTGAGGTGAGGGCTTGGGCTAAAGGATTAGAGTGTGATAGGAGCTTATTGTGGAATCTGTTATAAAGGGTATTAGCCAGGGTGTTGACAAAAGGAATTTTGAGATCCGTGTGGAGGGTTAGGTTGGATACATAGAAAGGACTGTTAGTAATGTGGCGGAGGATTTTGGATTGGATGGTTTGGATGCGGTTCAGATTGGAACGCTTGGCAGTTCCGTACAATTCTAGTTCGTAAGTCCATAGTGGTCTCAGTAAGGAGATGTAAAGGAGTCTTTTGTTGGAGAGTGATAGTTTTGACCATTTGCCAAGCAGTCTGGAGAGAAGTCTAAAACGTATCTTGACGTCGGAGCGTTTGAGCCGTGTGTGAGGGTTCCAGGTTAGTCTTACAAACTTACGTACAATTCAGACATTCCAATCTAAGCTACTTCGACAGATGGTTGATGCTCTTTTCTACGTCTCAAACCTTACGCTCCATAATGACCTCAACAACCCTTTCATATAACAACTTGCCAAGACAAAATTTCATCTCTCTCCCTTTGCTCTAATATCTTTGTACAATCTCTAGCCTCCACTATCATCCCTGACAATCCACCTCGCCGTTTGAATCGCCAGTGGCCCCGAGATTTCTATCGGGATTGATCAGTGTTACTGGTATCCCGTAGAGAGTGCTACCGCTGGATAGTTTCTCTGCTCCTACCCCTCACAGCCTATAGTTTTATTTATTCAACATCTTATTTACTCATTGTATATATGTAATACAGATTGTAAATATCTAAATAAACAAAAAAACAAAAAAAAATCTGATTAGATAAATTTAATGTAATTTGTAATTTTTTTTATTTGATGGGCAAAATTTAATATGAAGCTATTTTTTATGGTTTCTTTTATTACAAATATGTGGGATGCACGGAAAAAACAAACCTAATTCGTCTTGATTATCGAAACGAGAAACCTATATCCGAATTTATATAATTTACTCTAAAAGAGAGAATATGCATCGATCTTCAAAATCTGAAGTAGAATTTTCATAATAAATCTAAACCAGAGTTTCTGATTCAACAATTCATCACTGCTAATCCTGCAAATCATAGCAAATTTTTTTATCAAAGAAATAAAAGAAATTCGAACTTCTTGTACCAACAAAATATTTATAGCTTCACAATTTTATTAATGTAATATCCAATGCGTAGGCACTAAATTTTCGATTATCATCACGGACATTTTGCAGTGGCAAAGTTACCTAACACAAAGATTTGGTTAAGATTTTAGAAAGTGTTAGATTTTGCTTTGTTAGATGTTTGTCAAAATGATAAACGAACGTCCGAAACCTTTTAAGAGCCCAAAATAAGCAAGCTGGGAAAAGACATCTGAGATGTTTGACACCACTGCGGATTCAACTAACACTTGATGAAAATGATATATTAATTTTTTTTTTTTTAAATTTACAATCAATACTTTGTAATAATGAAAGTATGAAAATTTTGATCATTGAATGTCCAATATGTAAGATTTTTAGGAAAGATTTAAAATTAGTTGTTTCAAAGATTCGTATATGTATCTCAATTTTCTGATCTCTTAAATATAATAACAAAGTGGTTAATATTATATTGTTATATTATATTGTTTAATTTTCGACCACACGTGAAAAACGTTTAACACGAAACTGAGGGGTACTGAAATATTTTTACGTGTTAAACGATAAAATAGCGGTTTGTATTCGACCCGATTTCTCTGCCATTCTACATGTAAAAAAATAAGTTTATTTATTAAAATTACAAAAAACAAAAAAAAAAAACACAAAATACACCGAATTCGAAAACTAACTGAAATGATTTCTTCGGGAAACTTTTGGGGGAGTAGTATAGTAAAGTAAAGTAAAGTAAAGTAATGCCTGTTTTTTCAGGCGGGCTTAACGTCCAACTACCAAATTAGGTGTCATGGACGGGGGCGGAAGCACCTACTTTACTATTAACATTTTTTAAACAAATATAAAATTTAGTTATACGCTGGACTCGAACTGGGGTCCTCCCACTTACAAGTCCATGCTCATAACCAATACACCAACACCCGCCCCGGGGGAGTAGTATAGTATGTCCTAGAAAGTGCTAAGTTAGATTACTATACGATTGCTTCATCTAAATATTATTAATTAGAATGGAATATTATGCCAATATTCTGAGTCTGAAGAAAATAGGTTGATCGGAAGTATGTTTTTACTGAACAGTTTTTCGAGGTTTCTCCGATTTTCTCCATAAAAACGTCCATGTATATCTTTAAATTTGATATTACAATGGATGTGAGAAGGAGAGAGAATAGAGGAGGACTGTATAATGAATAGAGCATACAAACTGAAAGAATTTTACAGTAAAAAAGAAGTTAGGTAGCGAGAGAAATATATGGCCGAGTAATAAAGATAGGTTGCTGACTGGTTGTACTGTTGTAAACGCTGTCGTAAAACTGTCCTACTGTCGCTATATTTATATGACTCAAACTCTACCTTCCTAGTCTGGCCAAAGTGGGGAGTAACTAACTTTTGATTCATTTAATGTGTGCTTCTTGGGATTCTATGAATCTTTAATGATTCAAATCCGCGTTACTGTATACTAACGATAAAGCAGAGATTGTCTCGCGGGTTTTGGGGGAGTGTAAGGTTATGAACTTATATATCAAATTGTAGCAATTGTTGGCCGTTAGAAATGATCAGATGTATCTATCAGTTGGCTTATCGGCCAGGAAGTGTCCAAGAAAACACCAAATAATTTTTAAGTGTTTTTTTTATTTGAAACTCGTCGTTTCGGTCAACATTGTTTACCTTCTTCAGGGGCTATCTTAGAGTGAGAGAAGTTTGGTAGTTACATAATCAATCAGACATAATCAAACATGTTGTGACAAGACTTTCAAACTTCTCTCCCTCTAATATAACCCCTGAAGAAGGTAAACAATGTTGACCGAAACGTCGGTTTTCAAATAAAAAAAACACTTAAAAATTATCTGGTGTTTTCTTGGATACTTCCTGGCCGATAAGCCAACTAATAGATACATCTGGTTATGAACTTATAGTTCATGCTATTGTTCATTACTAAAAATCTGCACACAATTGCCCCCCCAAAAAAAAAATCTGGTGTGAAACACTCGCACGACTTTGTCTTGCTCCTTTTTATAAAACTATATTATATAAAATAATAAATTTTCTTTAAATACAAATTTTACATATTTGTCCAAGTATGAATGCAGGGATGGTGGGGGAATAAGTACCAACCTTGGCGGGTAGAGAAGTGATGATTATATTGTGGCCCTTGGAATTTTAGTAACTTCTCATAATTAACTGTAACATTCTATAAACAGAAAAATGACATTTTGTAGATCAAGCAATTTTTATTTTTTTTTGGAAAATTTTCCAATAAAAATTCTACAACTAAATATGTATGTACAATATGTAAGAAGAACGTTTGAAAAGGTCGTTACAGTTAAAATGGACGTGAGTAGAAGGGAGATTTAGAGAGAATGAATTTAGGAATGATGAAGAAGAATTGAAGTAGATGATACGCTGAACAATGTGTAATGAATAGAACACACAAACTGCAAGGACTTTATAGTCGGATAGAAGTTAGGTAGCGAGAGAATAATAAAGAGACAGACTGGCTGAGTAATAAGAAGGTAGTAGATAGTTTGCTGATTGCATGTACTGTCGTAAAACTGCCCTGAACTGTTCTGCTGCCCGCTTTATCATTCGAACTCTCCCTTCTTAGTCTGGCCTAGGTGGGCGAGTAACTAACTTTTGATTCATTCAATGTGTGCTTCTCCGCTCTTCTATGAATCTTTCATGATTCGGATCTTATTACGAAGTCATTAAAGAGAAAATATCCAAAAAGACCTGAAAATATGTTTCGTTGAATAAAATCAATTTTAACTGAAATCTTCGAGGTTTTTGGTATCTATTTGGTAAATATTACTGTATCATACTCACAAAAAATTTTGTCACAATCATAATATACTTCCTTTTTAAATTAATGAGTGATAATAAAAAGCTATTAGAAAATAATTGTACATTAAATTAGAATTTAAATTAAAGATTAAATATTGATCGCAAAAAATTAATGATGTGTTTGGCAATAGGGAAACCTTGAGGTGAAACCTCTATCTCTATTTTAGTTACTAGACTGCACGGCTGGACTTAGAAATGTTTTAAGCGCTACTCTTCGTTTTTTTTTTTTTTCAACATATACATACAAACATGTCTTTCTGTGTTACTAAACATAACACCACATATACAACAAACATATATACATATTTTTAGATATATATATATGTACTAGTAAGCTACGTGTTTGTCTGGTGAATGTGTGTGTGTGTGTGTGTATTTGTGCGCGCGCCTTTTAACAGCGAATAACGTCAAGGCTATGTAACGATCTCTTAGGAGAGCAGTAAACTTTCTGCTTTTGCCGCCTTTTCAGTTCATTTAATATTCTATGTGTGTGTGTGTGTGTGTGTTTATTTTATTGAAAGAATGTTTAAAATTCCTGGCTATAAAATTATTACACCATTTCAAATATACAAACAAATGTAAATATATAATTATTGTGAGTGTACGTATATTTGTTTGGAATAAAAGTTATTTTATAAACTTGTCATCATGTTCATTACTATGGTTACAGAAAAATAAAAGTTTCTAATAAAATACTAAGATTCAATTTCAAGGTTTACAATTTAATACAAGCAATGGAATTTTACACTAAAAACAACACCTTTTTTCCATTTCAATCATTATTATTTATTTTTGTTGTTATATAACCAGTTATTTATTAAAGAGAGTAAATCAAGTTATATGATTTAGTTGAAATTTCATACAATTATCCTAAGTTATATAGATAGTTAAACTTATATCTAGTTTTTAAAACTTCCTAGAATTATTGTGGTATGATTCATTTTTACGATCATAGCTACACTAATATACTATATTTTACAAATTCATTTTTGACATTTCAAATATAAAATAATATTATGACTCTCAAATCTATCCTATAATCAAATTTTATGTACAACATTTTTCAAATAAAAATGATGGGTTTATATTTGTGCGTGCATTCCAAGTCCTGAAATTAGTGGGTTGCAGTGTGCTGGATGCAAGCCATCTAGTCCTACTTTAAAATCGTAAGCCATAATAGCACTAAAATGCTCTTTATTCCATACTTTTTCAAACAAAAAAAAATTATTTATTATTTATTTGAATTGTTACACCGGCGCGCTAATTGCGCTGTAAGTACCATTTGGACACACCTCACATACTAAATGTGGGAAGAAGCTACACTGGCGGTAACATTCACTAATAAATTATTCGAATTGTTTTCTTCATTTGCGGAGAGGAAATCGCCGGGCTACTGGTGCCTCAAACGTCTGGGACGATTATGTGGAATGCAACGGGTAAGAGGATAAATTTCAGATGAGAGGATTAGAGTGGGAATGAAAAGTCTGATGGAATTTGTTATATCGGGTTCGGGCAACCTTACTTAACAAAAGGAATGTCTAAGTCCGTATGAATGGTTAGATTTTGAAACATAAAATGGAGCGTTAACGATAGTGTAAAGGTTTTTTTGAATTGGAGAGATTGAATTCTTTGGAGATTTGAATGTTTTGTTGAACCCCATAAGTTCGATGCCATATGTCGTTTGTTGTTTTTGATCTATTGTCGAGTGGTCTTTTTGAGTAGGTGATAGCGTCTATTAAGTTCAAGGTCCTTTGAGTCGAGTTTATGAGTTCCAAGTCAATTTTTTTACTATATACATCCCAAGGTAGCGAACGACATTGGTATAAGAGGGATAGGAATTAAATTGTAATAGACTGGAGGGAGAGTATCTTTAAAATTTAAAAAATTACTTCACCATCAAATTCATTATTAATTCATTTAAGAGTTACTAGATACTAGCCCTTTAAAAACAAGTAGAACAAATAGAGTTTACTAAAGTACTTGCTTTTCTTCATATCTAAAAACTTTCTGAATCTTTCGCGCCTCTGAATTTATAAATTATGTTAAAGAGAAATAGTTTAGAAGAAATCTATGAACCAGATCTTGGTATGTTACAAAAAAAAGAAGCTATCAAAACAACTACAAAAAAGAATTAAAGGTGAAATCAAGTGGAACTGAATATAAGTTAGCGACCTTGGTAATATAATAGTATTTAGTATGTGAATAAACAAGTCTACAAACGATTCCAAATGTATGTTGTGTGCTCTTTTTCTGCTTATTTCTTGCACAGTACGGTGTAAGTTAAGAAGTGTGCGGGAATTCCATCACAGCGTAAAACACCTGTTTGGCGCTATTTTTCTTTTTTGTAAATATTTCGAATTCTGTTGGATTTATTTTTTTATTATTATTAATTTTTTGTTTGCACATTCAACAAATCTTGTTGAGTTCTTTTATTTTAATGTACACTAAAAACCAACCTCCATAAGATTGCTATATACATAAATATATGTTGGCACTTCTTAGAATCTGTGTATCGAAGCAGATCTTTAGTAGCAAGCCAATCTCAAACTTCAAACTTAGCAACCAGAGTGCTGATTAAGGAGTGAATATATATCATTGATCAAGAAATCGCTTGCAAAACCCAGGAAACGTTTAGTTATTTTCTCAAAACCGATTTTCCCGTTTTTGAGTAACGTTGATCACACACACAATTACAGCCCACTTTTTAAACACTATTTTTTATCAAAATTTGCAATGCTTCTTCTAATAATACGAGAAATGATATATATACACATATACAGAGTGTCCCATTTAAAAGGGCCACTTTTGAAAAAAATCTTAAACGAAAAAAGTTATTTAAAAAGTGAACTTAACGTTTGTTGAAGTATTTTCACTCTAGTTTATGATGGTGCTAATGTTTTTTGATTTTATTGCCTCCTTACATCTCAAATCGGTGGTTGAAAGTGGCGATTTCCTTTAGACTCCTACTTTTTACTACTGTATTGAAAACTATTAAAAAACAAAGAAGTAAAATGCCGTTAATTTCACTTCAATTTTTCAAATCTCTGCCGAAATATTCAACCATAAAGATTAAATTTTCGTCTTTTTTTTTTCTTATTTTTCTGTTACATAAACCAAAATTAAAAGCGGATTTTCTTATTAATTTCGAATAAATGAGATAGGTCAAATATTGATAAAACTTAAAAGCTATTTTGAAACCATAAGGGACTTAAAAATCAGGTAAAACATCATTAAAACAAAACAATATTCCAGTTTATTTAAAAAAAATCGATAAAAAAAATATTTCCTATTAATTCAAAATGAATTCCTCGGCTTAAACGGCACAAGCGCAGTCGTTGCCCAGCATATGAGATTGCTAATCGTATCATGTCTCCCGGAATTGCTAAGCAGGTTTGGATTAAGCCTTCTCTAAGGGTTACCGGAGTAGGCATCTAAGGGTTGTTGGTTCTTTGGCATAAATTTTTTTCTTTGAGATATCCCCAAAGAAAGAAATCAAGAGGGGTTAAATCTAGCGATCTGGAAGGCCAGCTTATCGGTCCCTGTCTCCCAATCCAGCCGTTACTGAACATCTGTGTTAATGATTGGTGCGGAATGGTTGGAGACGAAACTATTGGCCCATACTTAGCGCCAGGTACGTTAAATAGGCAAAAATATGTTAATTTTATTCGCCAAGAGTTACAACAGCCGCTAGAGAATGTGCCATTGAATGTCAGAACAAGAATGTGGTTCTAACAAGATGGTTGTCTCGCGCACTATGCCTTAGTGGTGAGGAGAGAGAAGTGAATGAGATGTTCAGCTGGATCGTGAAACTTGGAACGGCAAGCTGGCCTTCCAGAAAGTCAGATTTAAGCCCTCTTGATTCTTTCTTAAACTGAACGCGAACTGCACAAATACAAAACCTAAACACTTCCATTTGAACTGTATTTCTGCAAATAATGATATTTTTAGGGAAATTCTGTGGGAACTGCAAGATTGATGAAGATTACGATGATGAATTGGAATAGCTTTTTAGGGAGATCCGTTACGCTTCATGTGACGTGTTGATATAACGTCACTATGGGCGGATGACGTAGCAGTTGGGTAGTGAATTTTCGTCTTATGATTTTGCAGGCAAAATACGCCGTCGACAATCCATTACACACTGTGAGTTTAGTGTTAGTTTGTGTGTTACTGATTTAAATCATCATCAATCACCATGATTTCCAGCCACTATTACAAGGAAAAATCTCTACAAATGTTTCTAGAAAGTTGTGTAGTCTATGGATTTTAAAGTACTAGTCACTTCAACATCTTTAAAAGCGAGAAGTTAACCTTTCCACACAAATTTCATGTATTAGATGCTGACAACAGAAGGAAATTCGAAACTGTTAAGAATATTAAGGAAAGACACAAGCAAGCTAATTCAAATATCAGTGGTATCTTCCGTTATAGACTGTTTCTTTTTGTGGTCATAGATTGGTTTCGGGCGTTCGCCCATCATCAGGATGCTTTTTGTCAAATAGTGTGATAACGTAGATTTGCACAGAGCAAATTTAGTTGATACACGGGTCTTTAAATGTTTATGTTTGGGCCTAAATAGGTTAAGAGGGGTGTTGATACCTACCTGATTGGGAAAAAACACATGTTTCGGTCTTTAAAGAGGCATGTTGTACCCTTTAAAATGGAAACATCCAATACGTGGGATGTACAACTTAAACTACGTTTTTTTGAAGATTTACTTAATAATTAATTACCCATACTATCTTACTATTATATTTATTTGTTTATAACAGCGCGAAATAGCACTGTGTCAGCCGTGGGCTATTGTGCAAATAGTTACTGACAAGAAATGATAAAATATGAGTTGAATGATCGTAAGATAGTACAGATAAATAAATAGTATGATGTTGAACAATCAATCTATATAAGCAAGTTGTTTGATAAAACAAACACATTTCGCATTTCACCTTTCATAATTCACACACGCATGTATACTTAAATATGGGTTCTTTACATTTGTTTTTTTCCCACTCAGGTACCAACACTACTCTTAACCTAGTTAACCACAAAAAAAAAAAGCAGGCCACGAAAGATATCTCTGTTGCTTTCCAGCGGAACCAACCGCAAACTGATTGAGATATTGTGCACCTAAACATCTGTTCCATAGGTTTCCCTTAAGAGTCATTTCAGATGTTGTTGATTAGTTTAGGGCAGCTAAATATGCCAAGATTTTTTTTTTTTTTTTCAGAATTTTGATGAAAATTTGTAAATAAAAAGTTTTGAAATATTGAAAGAGAAAGTTTTGTTTATGTTTTGCACCAGGTTTTATATTTTTTTTTTTTTTGGTGGGGAGTTATGTAATGGCTCTACATGATTGATTACTAATAACTATATTAATGATATTACTAAAATATATATATATTTATATATAAAAGTTAAATTAAAGGAAATTAAAAATTGTTAAAATGGACATTATAAGGAAGGAGATTATAATTATGAAGGACATTATAAAAGTTGGTCCACACAAGGTGAAACTAAGCTAATTTGTGTCGTTTAAAAACTAATTAACGATACTATTAAAAATAATAATTACAGTAGGTTCTTATATATCCTCTCTTTCTTTCTGGGCAAGAAACTCTCTGGAAGTCATTTACACGATCATTAAATATATATATATATATATATAAACACTCAAATAAGGAATTAATAAATTTTTTTTCCAACATTTCTTAACAGTTTTATTCATATTGAAAATAATAATAATAATAATAATAAGTTGGTGTACAAAGTTTCTTATAAATTACATCTTTAAAAGGAAAACTTTAAAAAAAGAAACTTTTAAAAAAAAACGATATTTCCGGAAATGCATAATAATAAAAATATAATTTTTATTATTATACAGCCTTCATTCTGTTTTTCTACGTTATTTTTTTTTTTTTAATTATTATAAATGAAATTTCTTTAAATTTCTTTAGAATATACGTATGTAAACTTTTGATTGGCAGAATTAATAATTATTATACCCATAATTAATTTCAGATTGGGGCGGAGCGTTAATCTATTCATTATGTAAATGGCGTCAGTATTTCAGTAATTTCAATCACTTGATGCAAATGATTAATTAAAAATTAAAAAAAATAAATAAAAAAATCGTTATATTATTTAATAGTACAACTTTTCTTTACTTTCTCTTATACTACTTATTTCTAAGCGGAAGTAATGCTTCCATATTCGTATTATATCGAGTTTTCCCCCGGAAATATATATGGTGAGGACATCTGAGTACACAAAAAAAAAAAAAAAAATGGTATGAAACACTCACACAACTTTCTCTTACTCCGATTATTACAATTACTATTATTATCCCCTCCCCCCGCAATTAGAGGTTTTCATCATTAAACAAGCTTCTCTGTGTTTGCACTGCAGGCAGGTGTTTCCACTTTTTTATGAAACGTTTGAATTAAAACGTTGTCGTATAGCGTTTTACCAACCCATTTTCTTACAATGATCAAATTTTTTTTTTGGCTGCTCTTAGTCCTTTTATGTCTAATAATATTCCAGAAGAGCCCCCCCCCCTGAATAACAATTCTTTCTTCGGACAGTTGCAGATTATAATAGCAACTGAGAGATATAGTCGTTTGGGTACACGTTTAAACAAACAAAAAAAAAACCCTATGGCGCAACAGCCCATGAAGGGCCAAGGCTTGCCAGACGGCGATTTGAATAGGGGGACATATGGTAAGCACGCCACAGTTCCCACGCTGTTTAGTTCCGACCTTCACTACCTAGGGCGCTACTAACTGTAGCTTCCCATTTTTTTATCACGTTACTGGACCAACACTGACTTTACTTTCACGGGAATCGAATCCTGAATTCTCTCACGAAAGGCGAGTACGCTAGCCACTGGACCAACGTGTGAGGACACAAATTTGAACAAGGAATAGTCAAAATAAACAATGAAACTACACTTTGATCTTAGCTAAAAGGCTGAGAAGTTTTATTGTTTTTATAACTTCATTTTGAATTGTTTTACTGGAGATATATATTTTATTTTTGTTTACTTTTATGGTACGACATATTATCTAATAAAACTTGGTGTAATAATTTCAAGGGAAGGGAAGTGATTAGCGTACTGGACTTCAGCTACCCTTAGATTTTTTCTTCCTAGGAGCTTCTACAGCTCACTGTCCGGTATGGACAGTGTTGTCTGTAACGAGAGAACACAGTCCGAAGCCGGCAGTGCACTGAGAAGGCTCAGGGCGCCAATGGCCATAGATGTTGACGCGCCTTAAATTAAATACAAAAATAAAAATACAATGATATAAATTACAAAAAACAAAACCAAGAAATAAGATATATCATTGATTTCAAGCACAACAACTTTTTGTAATAGAATAGTACTTATAAATATAAAAATTTTTCTTAGGAAATCTATTTATTCTTATTTGTGAAAAAAAAAAGAAAAAAAAAAATGAAATCATAGAATTTACGGCATATTATGTGGATTCACTAGAAATATGGAGAAGTTCATTAAAATTAAATGTAAAGCTTTCCGAGAATCAAATTTGAATAGATGCCGACTTGTTATTAATGAGAATTATGAACATTTCAGTTGTAATATAGAGATCAAGTGTGTGTATTTAATTTCACACTCGATTTAATAAGTTAATGAATTGGAAATAATTTTCTTTCACATAGAAACAATCAATTATCAGTAAAAAGAAGCAATTCAACTTGTTTTTCAACTATGTATATATTATTTTTATTGAACATCTATTCGAAACATATGCAAATATAAAGAAATTTAAATTTCTTGTGCAATTTTTGATTATGTCAGAGAAAAAAATTGGGTGTGTGAAAAACTTACACGACTTTCTCTTACTACTGAAAGTAAGTAAAAGTAAAAGAATATTTTAACCATTTACCCTAAAATAAATAGAGGTGATACAGATAAGTACCTACCCTGCAGATAGTAGTTGTATGATTATATTGTAATCCACAAGAGTTGACGCCAATAATATTGAATACAATAGTAGTAAAAGTAAAGAGTAAAGTAATAATGCCTATTTTTTCAGGCGGGCTTAACGTCCAACTACCAAATTAGGTGTCGTGGACGGGGGGGCGGAAGCACCTACTTTACTATTAACATTTTTTAAACAAATATAAAATTTAGTTATACGCTGGACTCGAACTGTGGTCCTCCCACTTACAAGTCCATGCTCATAACCACTACACCAACACCCGCCCCTATTGAAAGACCCTATTGAATTTCTAAATAGAAATTATCATGGAAGATTCCTCAGAACATTTTAAGGTCAATTTTAATGGGAAAATGTTTCTAATAAAACTGATTCATTTTTGATATCAGCGCTGTAAGCATTTCAAGTTTAAAGGAAATCGTTTAAACTATTTTTTCGACAATATTAAAAAAAAAAAAAACTTTTCTTTAAACTTAGGAATTCTAGAATTTATATTAATATTACTAGGTAGGTGTCAAAACCATACGTTGTACTGAAATGATGCATTGGTACATAATAGCTTAGGACGGTTATTTTCCCCCAGAACCTCCCGTGGTCCCTGGTTCGAGTCCAGCAGTGCTGACCCTTAGAATTTCTCCTCCTGAAGAGCCTCTACAGCTCACTGTCCACTGTGATGGACATTGTTGCTGTCTGTAGCGAGAGAACATTGTCCGAAAACCGGTTGTGCACTAAAAAAAGCTCCGGTTGGCAATGACCATAAATGTTGACACGCCTTTAATTAAATCTTATATCTCAAATTAGAAAACTAGAGAAAATCAAATCTTATTTGTTGGTAGTTTGTCAGTAAGATGTTATATTATTTCAGTTATACAAATTGTTTGGGCATATGTCTTCTTCCCAACAATACAATGTTCTTTAGTAAAAGAATTGTTTTCATAAACAATAAATAAACTGACCAAAATAGATTGATTGAAACGAGCGATTGGTTTATTGCATTGTCAAAACTTGTGTTCTATTTTAATAAAAATAACTAAACTATCCTGATTTTGTTTTTTTGCTATTAGCGATTTTCTAGAAAACAATTCAATTTTTTAGGCTCAACAAATTTATTAATATTTTACTACTTTACTTTCTCTTCTTTTTTTTAAAATTGCTTTTTCATTTGAAATATATGTTCCATGAATAAGCGCGAGTGCGTATATGTGTGAACAAAATATTTCAAAAACAAAAAAGTTGCAGGAAGCTCAAACTTGGTATTCCATTTAGACAATATCATATTGTGACAATCCGATCTGGTCAATTCCCTCTAAAAACTCATTTAAGGTGGCTTTTCAGGAAGAAGTGGGGTTATGTTTGAAAAAAAAAAATTATTAAACCGGAAGTGCTTTTTTACTAAACAATTTTTCAGTTTTCGCAAGTTTCTCCATAAAAACATCGACGAATTTCATTACAATTGGTATACTAACTAGGAAAAAATTTGTCAATTACAGTTTTGTAATCTTCAATAAGAGAAAGTTGTGTAAGTGTTTCATACTAGAATTGTAGTATATAACGCTTCTTTCTTTTTTTTTTAATCTAAGGCGCGTCAACATCTATGGTCATTAGCGCCCGGAGCCTTCTCAGTATACTGCCGGCCTCTGGACAGTGTTCTCTCGTCACACACAACACTGTCCAACACCGAACAGTGAGCTGTAGAGCTTCTTCTTATAATTTATTTGTTTAATTGCACTAATAATTAGTTTGATACCTTTTTTATACATTCTCTTACTCCTAGAAAAAGGAAGTATTGTAATCGTGTCAAATTTTCGATATCGAGTTTTCACCGGAAATATCCGTTTTGAGGACCCCCGAGTCCAAAAAAGTGGTTTTCAGCAAATGTTGTGTGTGTGGGTGTGTATGTGAACAGCGTGCTTCAAAAAGAAAAATCGTAGAAAGTTGAAATTTGGTATTACGTTTAAGTATCATATGGAATCTGTTGGTGCGTTATCTGTCAAAATTCCTCAACCGAAAGTACCACTTTCAAGTTTTTTTTTTTACGTTTTTGCGATTTTCTCAAAAATGGCTCCAACGATTTTCTTTAAACTTTATATATCAACTACACACACAAAGAGCTACAACTTTTATTTGAAACCATTCCTCCGGGTAAATTCATTTAAGGGCACTTCTGAGGGAGGGGTGGGGTTAGGTTTCATCTTAACTGTTACTTCAGTTTATTAGACAATTCTGTCATCTAAATAATGTTAATTAGAATTGAATATGTTGTAGAAATTCCGAGTTTGAAAAAATCGGATAACCGGAAGTGCTTTACCACCTTATGAAATGATTTTTTCACTTTTTCGGAATTTCTCAAAAATAGCTCAGACGATTTTCTTGAAACTTCGTATATAAACTAAACACAAAGATGCACAACTTGTACTTAAAATATTTCTCTGGGAAAATTCATTTAAGGGCACTTTTGGGGGAGGGGTGGTATTATGGTTTTTTTCTAAAGTGCTATCATAGTTGATTATACAATTCTATCATCCAACGAAAATTAATTATAAATAAATAGATAGCTAAAATTCCGAGTTTGAAGGAAATCAGTAAACCGGAAGTTCGCTTTTACTGAACATTTTTAGTTTTCGACAAATTTCATTAAATTTGGTACCCACACTATGAAATTTGTCAATTATAATTTTGTGAACCTGAGTAAGAGAAGGTTGTGGGAGGGTTTCACGACGGATTTGTTTTTTTTATGTTGTTGCGAGATACTAGATGCAAAAATAATTTCTAACATAATATTTTGCCCGCAAGGGGTATCTGTTGTATGCAGTTACTTGGGGAGTAGCGACCCCACGAATTACCACAGCTTAGTACTTACTCCATGCACACTTCATCAGAACAGTACACAATACATACACTCATCTCTTCATTTAAACTACATACACTCTACTCTTTACAGACAAGGACAAACACAGTACACAATGTAGGGTCTCCGTTCCTAGTTAATTGGCGGAATCCAAGGGAGAAGGAATGGATGAGCTCAGTGATAGCGCGCTGGACTGGCAACGTGGAGGTCTCGGGTTTGAATTCAGCATACTACCCTTAGATTTTTTCTTCCTAGAAGCCTCTACAATTCAGTGTCCGGTGATGGGCAGTGTTGTCTCTAGCTAGAGAACGCTGCTTGGAGGCCGGCTGTACATAGGAGCACAATAGATCTTTCAGGTCGCAGTGCAATAATCCCCTTCAAAAATCTACAATCTACAACATAACATTTACTGTTTTTTAAAATTAATGTGAGCTATAAAGAAAAAAGTTTAGAATTTTCATTCCATTGTTGAAAAAGAAAACAAAAGAGAATAAGACCCAATGTCCGCCATTTTGTATTTGACCGTTTATACTAATGGAAGAAAATAAAATTGATGTTATTATTATTATTATTATTTTTTTTTTCATTTATTTTTTCCGTTTGCAAATAGCATCAGCGGGGGGAACAATTCCAACCCACTGAAGACATTTCATTTGTTATAAATTGAGGAACTTCCTCACCAGCCTCGCTGTGTACAATAAAACAGACTTCTGCGCCTTCTCTAACAACCAGGGTTCCAGCTCGAGCTCATGCAGATTCTTGACAGTCTCAACAGGTACTAGGCCATTAGCCGATATGACAATCGGGATTAACCTAACCACATCCAGCTGATACATCTCTTTGATTTCAATCGCTAGATCCTGGTACTTCCGCTTCTTCTCGGCTAAAGTTTT
>JAAEAF010007481.1:0-39971 GCA_011037195.1 Triatoma infestans | reverse complement strand
TGCAGTTAATACAGTACAGTACAGTTAATACACACGCTGCAGTTAATACAGTACAGTACAGTTAATACACACGCTGCAGTTAATACAGTACAGTACAGTTAATACAGTACAGTACAGTTAATACAGTACAGTGCAGTTAATACAGTATAGTACAGTACAGTACAGTTAATACAGTACAGTACAGTTAATGCAGTACAGTACAGTTAATACCGTACAGTACAGTTAATACAGTACAATACAGTTAATACAGTACAGTACAGTTAATGCAGTACAGTGCAGTTAATACAGTACAGTACAGTACAGTTAATACAGTACAGTACAGTTAATGCAGTTCAGTGCAGTTAATACAGTACAGTACAGTACAGTACAGTTAATACAGTACAGTACAGTTAATACAGTACAGTACAGTTAATACGGTACAGTACAGTTAATGCAGTACAGTACAGTTAATACAGTTTAATGTATAACATGACAAACTTCAAATTTTACTCATTTATCCTATTTTGCTCATCCTATCATAAATGTGGGGGTGATAGGGGGACCTACCAATCCAGCCAGTAGAAAAGCGCATCAATATTTTATTTTTTTATTTCCATTACTTGCTTATGTGTATAATTTGTAGCTAGGGTTTGACCTAAATATATATTTATAGCACCTCTTATAAATCTTTAAATCTTGGAATAAAAGAAAGTTACTATTATGTCAAATATATATAACAAACTGAAAATAGAAGAAAAAATAAACTAATCTGTGAGAAACCCTCATACGACATTACTACTACTGTTTCTAAAAAATAGAGTTAAATTTCTAATTTTTCGCAATTTCCACGTTCTTACAGTTGAGATGATTATTGAAACTTGTTATAATATCAGGCAGACTAGATGAAATCTACACCTTGTTGGTCCAATATATTTCCAGCACCAATAATAATAAAACAATGGCGCAAGTTTGTGACCCAGTTAAATGGAATGCTCGCATTGTCGATAAGCACCACAAGCGCTTCATAACAAAATATATGAATATTCTTTGGTGCGGCATGGCAAGAATCGTCAACCACTAAGAGGCAGGGGCCTTTGAAAACTTTCAATATTATATGTGGAATACCGATTTCTAGTCTAACAAAACAATCGGGCGTGTTTCTAGATTATCTCAACAAATTTTTGTAGAATCCTAGAGGTATTCTTTCTGCAATCTCTGCAAGTAATTGAGCTTTTATTTTTAAAAAGTTGGACCACCTGCAATAATTTACCCGAGGTTTTGAACTGAACGCCCAGATAGGTAAACGAAGTAGAAAACCGCATCAGTAACATTTTGAAATTTAACGCCATAATTCCATTGGAATTCCTGAAATAATTTTTTCAGGGAAAAATGTTAGATGTTTGTATGTCAGTACAGTTAGCATCGCTTATTTAAGAAAATAAACAAATCCCAAAATCTAGTGGTTGTGGTTGGTTCCGCAGAGCTGGAATGCATCAGAGATATTTTCCTTGATGCCTACTTCTTTTTGTGATCAGCGACCGGTTTCGAGCGTACGCCCATCATCAGAATGTTTTTGTCAGAATAGTGTGATAATATAGACTTGCAAAGAGCAAATTTAGTTTGCTTGATTTGTTTAATTAGTTCATATTATTAATTGGAGTAAGAGCAAATCGTGTAAGTGATTATACACCAAGTTATTTTCGTAACAAGATATCAGGTTCAATCTTCAGGCAAATATATAATAAAATAATAAAAATTAAAAAAACGCAATTAATTTAACTTTCAAATTGAACAAAGACATTATATTGTTTTAGCACCTGTCGGCGTTGATAAAACGATCACCTGCCAGAATGTTTGCAGTTACACCAGCATATCCGTCATAACTGTCAAAAGTACTTATGTAGCCTCTTCATTGACAAATCAAGATGATTGGGGGGGGGGAATCATATAGGTTGATGACATTATGGTTTTCCCCCAACAATGCCAACAAAGTGCCAAGACATTTTTATTACGTAACAAGATTAGATAAGACAATTAAAGAGAATTTATAAGATTCAGTTTATTATTTTACAAACATTTATAGGCCTGGTCTGCATTTTTATATATAAACATATTTTACATATTACGTGTACATTAAAACAGAGGAGGTAAAGAATCACATCGGAAATATGGATGAGAGAATAAAATAAATGGGGTGCAGAGTGGGGGAAGGAAATGTGTCGGTCACAGTGTGTTGGCCACGTCGATAATCGTCATTTAGATCAGGGGTGTCCAAACTTTTGGGGTTTTCTGAACCACAATGAAAGAAGAATTGTCTTGCGCCAGTTTTAAAATACAAAGCTACGATAGTGAGTGAAGAAAGCTGGTGTAGACTGTTTTTTGTGGCATCCGCTGTCTCATTGTTCAACAAATTAGAGGCGCGATTGGCAATTGATAATAATATCCGTTTGCGATTACTGATATAGAATGTATAAGTTATTATACTCTATTAATTTTTTTAAACATTTTCTTAAAAAAGTGAAAGAAAAACTAGTAGGATAATTGATTTAATTTATTGAAATTGGGTTGAGAAACTAATACATCAGTATCTGTTTCTATGGAAATAGTTACCATTCTCAGTGAGTTCTCAAAGAGCTTTATTGATATTTTATTTTAATTTTACTATCAGTTTACACTTTTCTTGCAATTACTTGCCCCGCAAATGAAAAATGCAATCAAAACGTGAATGAGGCATGAATAAGGCGTGATTATGAAGCGAGGCACATTTATCTCTGAAAAGACAGGATTTATAAAAGTCCAATAAAGAGGCATGATTAAATTTCAAAAGAAATAGAAAATCAGATTGCAGCTCTTCATATTCTATTTTGAAAATGGGCAAATTGTTGGCGGGTAATATACTGGATAACCGGGTAACATATCCTATACTGGAGTACGTGTATTCTACCGTTGAAAACTGAAATAAAACGAGCCGTCGATCCGACATATTTTCCACTGCTTGGTGGCAAAAGATCAAGAAAGTTGGTAGATAAATATTTTGCTGTTTAAAGTTAGTTTCGAGCATCTCTCCAGTAGTCGCTTGAGTGGGTTTAATGTCAAGCGTTTGTCTATATGGAAAGCCTAGATATTTCACTGTATAACGCTTGGATAAGATCTGGATCATATAAACTGGAGGACAAATGACACGTTTTAGTGTGAAAGTTATATTTTTGTTTTTACGAACTTTAACGAGAGGTTTACCATATGGAAAACTACTGCTCTAGGGATTGTAAAAGATGTTGAAGGTTAGTTGTGATTAGGACCGTATAGGGATGTGGAGAAAGAATGGCTGGTCGGCAGACTTAACTACTGATCAATTTATAACTAACATTTTGTGTGTTTCAAATTATCTAATTACTCACAACGACTTCCTGTGTTAAACGTATGAATGGTTTTTGCAAAAAGATTGTTATCTTCTAGTCTGTTTTTATTCTTTCACCACCGACTCCCTTTTTTTTTGTTCAACGCCCTCCCAAATTTCACCAAAAGTTACTATCACACCTCTGAATTGTACCAGCACTCACCAGAGGGCAATATCGCCCACTTTGGGAATCATGATCTAGACTAAGGCAATCTATTAATAAATTTAATAACTTAAGCCTGTGTCTGTCTATTTGTTAGTAAATTCCTTCCTGTATTTATCCAATTTTGATGAAATTTTGTACATATGCTCTTCAAGTCCTAACGGAAAATACAGACTAATTGTTCTTTCAAAGGGTTAAATCCAAAATATAACTATTAATAACCCCGAAGAATTTTATATACCGAAATCGCCAGAAAATGGAACATGCAATAATTTTTGGTTTTTTACTAAAGTTATGAATGAATGGAATTTCAGTTCTTTTTTTACTTTGTAAGTATTCAGTTCAAGAACAATCGGAATTGAGTTCTCCCCGGAAGTATAATTTGGCAATATGTATACACAAATCATAAGAAAAAAAAATCCCAGGAAGCTGTAACAGTTTATTCTGTTTAGGTAACACAATCACATCGACTATAAGGTTTCGGTTCCATCAACCGGAAATCACATAACTATTTTTACTTGCGCTTACTGCTAATAAGAGGAAGTACTGTAATCGTGTCAACTTTTCGATATCGAGTTTTCACCGGAAATATTCGTTTTTGAGGTTCTCTGAGACCGGAAAAAATGGTTTTTTAGAAAATGGTCTCGGTCGTGTGTGTGAGTTTATATGCGTGAACAGCATAACTCGCAAAAATCGCAGGAATTTCGAACTTGATATTTCGTTTGAGTATCACCATGGGATTCGACAGGAAGTTACCTGTCATTCGGAATTACAAGTCGACCAAAATATCTTGAACATTGAAATAGTACGCCAGAAGCGTTTTACATTAATCCTAACATCAGTTTTAGCTTTTCTACGGGTTTACTCCCCTACCCTTTGAAAACTGTTTCCAACCCATAAGGCAGTGAGGGAAGTAGGGATAGGAAAAACAGGAAGGAGGAAGTGACTCGGGACGGGTGACAGACATAAGAGGAAAGGGTGAAAGGTCGACGGACAGTCGTCCCTTTAGTCGGCTCTTGGACAAGCTGTAAATACTACGGTCCAATTCTACTCCCGAAACCACAGGGGGAATTCTACCCTTCTAGATTAGATATTTTATTGCTTCCAGAGATTACATTTTCTAATAACTACACAACAAATATGTAGTCCAATAATGGCGAACCTTTCCTTTTTGATAAGTAGTTGGAAATTGAATTTATTTTCCTTCAACTCCTGCCCATGGGTCAATTCTTATTTTGGGTGATTATTATTATTTTTTTTTTTATTTAAGGCGCGTCTACATCTATGGTCATTGGCGTCCGGAGCCTTCTAGTGCACTGCCGGCCTCCGGCAGTGTTCACTCGTTACAGACAATACTGTCCATCAGCGGACAGTGAGCTGTAGAGGCTCCTAGGAAGAAAAATCTAAGGGTAATCATAAAAGTCAATTAAAAGTAAATTAGATATAAATAAAATTATTATAACAATTTCATTTAGGTCAACAGGCAGCACAGCACTTTAATAACTTTATTATCTTTGTTTACTTAAAACTGATTATTGTTGTTGTTGATTAAAACGACTATTAGACTTTAATTTAATTTATTTTTTTTTAAATAAATATTGTAGGATATTTCGTCTGTTTTCGCCGAATGGGAACGAGAGAATGAACAATAAAAACCATCCATCTGATCGCTGTATTATTTATTGCGTAATTATACAAAAAACTAATAGAAAATGCCGCTAAAACTAAACATTACATTGATAACAGTAATTAAACATCGATTATTCTGTGCGGACAACATAATTTGCAGCAATATGAGTTGTCGTTAGAAAAGCCAAATTTGTCGTGCTGAATAAACCATACCGTATTTTGTAGTGCACAGTTTAATATTGCTCATAAATAATTGGAAGGTTGTATTATATTAATAATATTATGGAAAGCAATAATAGATTATGAAAATAAGAAAGAATATAAAGTTTCAGTCTTACAATTTGAAAATAATTATACATAAAATAAATAAAAGTCTATAGTGCAACAGCCCATATACGGCCAATGCTGGCCAGACGGTGATTTATATTGATGGTAAGCACGCCGCGGTTCCCTTGCCGTTTTAGTTCCAGCCTTCGCTAGCTAGTGCCACTTTTTTTCACGATGCTGGGTCAACACGGACTTTGCCTTCACGGTAATCGAACCCTAAATTCTCGCACCAAAGGCGAGAGCGCTAGCCACTAGACCAACACATGAGGACGAAAATAATTATTAATAATTAATATTTACATCACGAGCTAATAATTAAATTATTATAAAAGAAATAAGTATCCTAACTGTATCGTGGACTAGTCCATTTATCTACATTTAACATAAAAATATTTCCGAACACTTCAATTTGAGACATTGAAATTAATAAGTAAACAATTGATTTAACATGAACCGTATCATTCAAACATCCTGAATTACGGACTGTTTACTATGAAGTTTCGATTTCCAGTCAGTATCAAAATACTGATCATTATTCTTATTTTTCTTGTTTATTAGCCAGGATGCTGGGCACTCCTTTCAACGCTGGGCCCTTCTTGAGTGCATCTTTCTCGTATGGCTTAAACCGGTATTTGGAGATGTGTGAAGCTCTGGTCAAGAGATTCCTAAACTTATTTGGCCACCGCCCCTTTTTTAGAAAAAAATTACTCCCCCCCCCCCAAATTGTGTTATTGAACAAACAGAAAGATGCACTGTCAAATTTGTGTTATTTTGGGTGTATGTATTTCTTCAAAACATAGTAAATGAAGGTCGTTGCAAAATAAGAGACATTGAAGAAGTAAATGGGATGCAGAGTGGGGGAAGGAAATATGTCGGTCACACACCCATGGGTTGGTCATGTCGATTATCGTCATTTAGATCAGGGGTGTCCAAATTTTTGGGTTTTTTCTGAACCACAATGAAAGAAGAATTTTCTCGCGCCATTTAAATACAAAGCTACGATAGTGAGTAAAGAAAGCTGGAATAGATAGTTTTTTGTGACATCCGCTGCCACATTGTTCAACACATTAGAGGCGCGATTGGCGATTGATAATAATATCCGTTTGCGATTACTGATACAAAATTTATAAGTTATTATACTCTATTAATTTTTTTGAACACTTTCTTATAAAAGTGAAAAAAAAACTAGTAGAATAACTGATTTCATTTATTGAAATTGGGTTGAGAAACTAATACATCAGTAACTGTTTCCATGGAAATAGTTCTCAGTGAGTTCTCAAAGAGCTTTATTGATATTTGATTTTAATTTTACTATCAGTTTACACTTTTCTTGCAATTACTTGCTCCTAAATGGAAATGCAATCAAAACGTGAATGAGGCATGAATAAGGCGTGATAATGAAGCGAGGCACATTTACCTCTGAAAAGACAGGATTTATAAAAATCCAATAAAGAGGCATGATTAAATTTCAAATGAAATTGAATGTCAAATTGCAGCTCTTCATATTCTATTTTGAAAATGGGCAAATTATTGGCGGGTAAGATAACCTATAATGGAGTGCGTGTATTATACTGTTGAAAATTTTAATAAAACGAGCCATCGATGCGACATATTACCCACTGCTTGGTGGCAAAAGATAAAGAAAGTTGGTAGATAAATATTTTGCTGTTTAAAGTTAGTTTCGAGCATCTCTCCAGTAATCGCTTACGAACTGTATTTACGACTTATGTACGAAAGGTTTTACAAACTTTTCTAATATTCCCTTTTTTTATTCTTTCTGCCCCCCCCCCCGCGGCAATTTCATCAGAGGTTACTTCCGCCCCCTGAATCGTTACAGAGGTCACTGAGGCGATAATCCCTTCGTCCACTTTGGGAATAATATAATTCTAGTCCTACAGTCCGAAAAAAAAAATTTCTTAAACATCAGCTAGTGTAGGAACTACAGCCGACTTAGGCCGAAAGTATACGAAAGTCGTCGAGTACATAAACGTTCAAAATATCATACAGTGCTGGGAGATTTCTTACACTTAGTACTTATAAAAAATTGCGATATTTAAAAACCACATTTCTTTCTTTAAAAAGATTTAACATAAGATGAATTAAACCAACTAGAAACAAATACTAACGCGCGTGAAAATAGTATTAGTAATAGGAATAACAGACAAGCAACCTTTCCAACTTTGCCTCATATAAAGTCGATGTTGAACGATGTTTTGGGTCGACCTATAATAGCGAGATTACAATATTGATAACCACTCTGTGCAGAGAGAGGTTATAGACGAAAGAGACCTCCTCTAGCTCGATATACTTCTTTCGGATTTCTTATAATATTTAAATAGATCAAAAATTGTAAATTAAATAGTTATTATTAATAAATAAAAAAATCTTCATTGATTAGATAATTATTCATACTGTATCTATCTAGTCAACCGTTAGGCGTTCTTTACCCACCTAGTTGGAGAAAGTGGCGCCAACAATATTAGTTCTCTGTTTGATAAATAGATAACGCTAATAAACACTAACAAGCGTTATGGCCTTCAACAGACATTAGAAAACTATTATATTTACAAAATTGTATACATTTTGTTCAATAATTTGTTTCTTTACATTTACGTTATGTTTTAAAGTTTTGGTCCGTGAGTAATAATAAATTTTAATATATTCGGGAGCACATGATTATAAATTACAGGAAAGTTGGTTGTCGTCTTCAAGGCTATACAAACATAATGGCATTGATTTATGAAGAATTAAAATATGATACCATTGTTATATAAATATATACATATAAAAAAATACACATAAGTATGTATAATATAAAATATTATATTAAAAATGTAAGATATGTTTGTTTATAATTATGATACTACAAGTTACATAATATTTACAATTACCTAGTGATTACTTTTGGCCATGAAATTATAGAACGGAAATAACGATACTGCAGATGAGGTTTTGTGTATGTGTTTGTGCGTGTGTTTCAGAACAAAGTATTTTAGAAACGATACAATGCAAGGAATATTCTGTTTCAAGCGTCAAGGTTTCTGTTTATTCATCAGACATGTGGGTTTCTGCCAAAATCCAGGTCGACGGAAATGAAACTTTACTGAATTGATATATTTTTTTTTTTTTTGTAACTTTATCGTGATTTTCGTCAAACTTTGTATCCTACGTTCAGGAAAATTCCTGAGTGGAGGGAAAATTGGCATTTTTTGGAGGGAGCTGCAAAGTAGAATACCAATTTTGAAGTAAAACTGTCAACGGAAAATGCAACTTTAGAGCACAGCTTTCTGATTTTTAAGAATCTTTGGACTTTCACGGCTGCAACGATTTTCTTTAGATTTGGAATGACCTAGGATTATTTGTAAATTTTGCAGGGAAAAAATTGACTTTAGGAAGTCGCCTTGACAATTTTAACTCAAGATTTCAAGTGATATTGGGGTTCGATCTACGCCCTTGTCTTTTCGACTACGACGTGATCCGTTCAGGCACTTACAGCCTTGCTTTGTCTTAAGAACCGACATGGTTCTCCCATAACCATTTTTCGAGGCATTCTTGGGGCAAAAAAAAAAATAACAGCCTTCCCCCTAGAGTACCATTACGGGATATCGCATGTATTTCCCACCTATAATGTTTTGATAATAATAGATATATTGCCAAAATTCCGATTTTTAAGAAAAAATTAGAATTTTTTTCCGTGTACGACTCCAGCAAGTTTCTTTAAACTTTGTATACGTATTACTTATATGAAAAAAAATATCTATTGCGCCAAGGCTGCCAGACGTGAGTGGGGAAGTTAATTGGAGAGGACGGTTGAATGGTGATAACTGATAAGCAAACCTTCATCGAAATACGGCGGTAGTACCAAAGGAATATTTTAAAACGGCATATTAAGTTGGTCACTTCCTGCCATTTTTCGTTGTTTACACACATAATTCATTTTGTAATTTGATTTTACTATTATTGTACGTGGAGAAACTTTATTTGTATTATTCTACTTTGTTTGCTTTTAAATTCTCTTACAAATTTGGAATTCCGTTTAAGCGCCTATTACTACCGCATTTGACATGAAGGTTTCGAGTAAAATCCATCAACCGGAAAGCCATCTTTACTGAACTTTTTTTTTTTTCAATTTCTCACGATTTTCTCAAAAACAACTTAAAAACTGTCCTTTAAACTTCGTATCCTATGTACACACATAAATACCTATTGGTTTTATTTGAAACATTTCCCCAGGGAAATCGTTTTATTTGAAACATTTCCCCAGGGAAATCGTTTTTTTTGGGGGGGAGGGTCTAGAGGTACAGTAAAGTACTGTGCTTTCTAGTAAAGTACCATTTTCAATTATAATAGATGAGTTTTAACCATTAATTTACTAAAATTTTAAATTTGAAGAAGATTGATTAACAGGAAGCCTATTGTTGAGAAACACAATAGGTTTCTAAGTTTGTTGGCAAGCCGGCAGCCCTGCAGTTAGAGCAGTGAAGAGAAAAGGGGCGTTACCCCTTGGCAACCGCATTCCTTAACTCCACACAATTCTTCCATTAATTTACCTATAGCATGTAAATTAACAGAAGTAGGTTCGCCATTAAATTTCCAATCCGATTATAGCCAGTTAATTTCAATAGAGGATAGAGCCAATAAAGATAGATAGATAGAGTCAATACTTTGGGCCACTCAACACATAGAAACTTCTTTAGACATTTAGCATATAACTGATTTCGAAAATCATATCGATCTAACTATTGACGCTGCCAAACTTAGTCCACTCTAATTTAGTGCTCACTGTAAGAGCCCCCCCCCCCTTTAGACTATTTACTTATAAATTTATGAACTGTAGCACATTTTCAACACCAATATCATCTTGTTTTGTTTATTACATACAATTATCAATATTTATCAATAATTATCATTAATTAGGAAAAATGTTTGAAGTAAAAGTAATAGATTTCTCTCTGTGAAGTGAGCATTCCAAGTATGTATAAGGGAAATCGTTGAAGACGTTTTTGAAAAAATTCCAAAAACTCAAGATCTTATTCCGTAAAGTCGCACTTCCGGTTAGCTACTAATATACTTCTATACTTCTTCCGGTTAGCTTCTATACTTCTAATATATATAATTATTATGTAGGTAGGTAATATTATACTGAAGTGGTACTTTAGGGGAAAGGATAACGCTACTGTTCCCCCAGAAACCCCAAAAAAATCAATTTTCCCAGGAAAATGTTTCAAATAAAAGTGATATTTATGTGTATATATCTAGTCCAGAAGTTTAAAGAAAATCGCGAAAAATAATGAAAAACATTTATTAAACTGGCTTTTCCGATTGATAGATTTTGTTGGAAACCTTCGTATCCTAAGTGGTAGTAATACCTAGTCGGAATACCTTGTTTCAACTTCCTCCGATTTTTTTTAATTTTTTGAAATATTTTATTATCGTATACATACATACAGTCCATTCGCTTAAAAATCTTATTTTCTTACAGTATATGAAGTCTCAAAACATGTATTATTTCCGGTGAAAACTCACTTTCCAAAAATTTGACACGATTGCAAAATAATTCCTCTCTTTCTAGGGAGTAAGAGAAAATCAAAAAATGATTACATAATAGTGGGAGTGTACTAGAAGCGCCATAATTAAAAGTAAGAAAAATTTGCTTGCAATCAGCTGATCTAATATCGCCATTATAAATCACTCAGGTGCTAAATGAGCGCTATTAATACATAAAGTATACAGAATAGTAAATCGAATTTATGGACTTACCTAAAACAAAAAAATTACGACATTACGGTTAAAAGTAACAGTGGAGCTATTACACTGATAATTTAATGAGCCCACTAGGTAAGAAATTGTTCTTATCACTGGAAAGGTAGGGAGTATGAGATAAAAATTTACATTAACTTTGGAAAAAGGTGGGAGAATTTCACAATTGGAATAAATGGCTAAAATAATATACTTATATTCAAAATGAGGGGTGCTAACAAGTTACTTGGTTAATTAAATAATGGAATAGTGTATACGTGTGTAGGATAATAATTATTAATAATTATACTATTGATGATTAGGTGGCTATATTATTTAATATCTATTGCATTTTATAATTGGTGCGTATGTTAAATAAAATCAGTTTTGAACTTGTTAAAGTACTATATAAAATTAATATAATTTATTATGATTGTTATGGCATCAGGATTTGATGGTGAAATAAATGAACACACACGAACTGGGACTAAACTCACAATTTATATATTTACGATATATTTACTGAGTAAGGAGAGGAGAATGTAGTATAGAGCGGATAGAGAGTGTGACTGAGCGGAAGAGTGGTGACTAGAACGAACTCTTGCCAGTTCTAACGGTAGTGAGCTAGAATTCCCTAAAGTACCACTTCAATGTTTGGTTCTACCATTTATATAATATTAATACAGAATAGAAGCATTGCTAGTATTGTAAATTTTGAATAAAATCGGTTCCGGAAGTGGAACTTTATAGAATAGGTCTCTGAGGTTTATGGATTTTTTTTCAAAAAACCGGTGAAACGATTTCCTTTAACATGAGTTAGAGAAAGTTGTGTGAGTGTTTCACATTCCAGATCTTTTTTTATCCTGTAGAAATTAAACTTACTATCTTACTTACTTACTTACTAACTTACTATCTAGAGTTATATTATGTGAGTAAATAAATAAATAAAAAACTGCTGTTGAATAAATTTGGCACAAAGTTCACCAGAAAGACGTATGTAGTGAATTGTTTGCACCTTGAACTAGATTGGGTCACCTTGTACTTTCTAACACACACACACAGACCGTCCTGAATTAACTTACCAGCTTGTATATTTCAAGTAATACGTTAGTTTATAGATCACGGCTAGTTCGTAATCCACAATGTCAATACCAGACATTCTAGTAGATCAGAAGGATTCGGGCAATACTATAACTGGAATTGCATATTCATCGTAAATACAAGTTCTGAGATACCCTGAAGAAAAAAAACTTTTTAGCAAATAGTCTCTTTCAACTCCCCCCCCCAGAACCCCCAAAAAATCAGATTTTCCAAGAAAATGTTTCAAATAAAAGTGATAGGTATTTCTGTGTGTGGTGACAGTATACAAAGATTAATGAAAAATGTTGCAACCGTTGTCAGGGGGAAAAAAAACATAAAAAAGTGGGGGGGGGGAATTCAGTAAAGTCGCACTTCCGGTAGTTGGATTTTGCCGGAAATCTTCCTGTTTAATGTGGTGATAGTATTTAAACGGAATGCCAAGTTTGGGTTCCCACTGATTTTTCGTTTTTTAAGATATTCTGTTAACTTACAGACACACAACCATTCGTTACGAACATTTTTTTCCACTTTTCAGAGGACCCTTAAATATGTATTTCCGGTGAAAACTCAATTTTGAAACTGTGAAACTGTTTCTACAAACTGTTTATTCCATTTTTAAATAAAATTAATCTCTAATTATAAATGGTACGAAATGTTATATAAATACATGTATCTAATATCGTAAATATGACGTGTAGAATAAAGGTTTTTTTTTATAAAAAAAAAACACGACTTTTTAAAACTCCTTTTAAATACAATTACATATAAAATGACTAATTTTCTTTAAAATCAAATTTGTCCTTACATAAATGTAGAGGTGGTGGGGGATAAGGACAAACCTATTTATCTTGGCAGGTAGAGAAGTGATGACAATATTATGGCCCAGTAGAGCGCTCTAAAAAAAACACTGAACCAACTACAAATCAAATTTGAAATTAACTCCTCAAATTCCGCACAACTATCCAAAATAATTTTTTGGGAGAAAAATATTTCAAATAGAAGTGTTATGGTTTTTATCTGTGAAGTTAGCATACGAAGTTTAAAAGAAAAATCCATTTTCGAGAAAATTCCCCCCAAAAAACCCTCAAAATTCTGTAAAATTACACTTCCGGTTAACTGATTTTCTTTAAATTTGGAATTCCATCAAAGCTTCTAACGTGTATTAATATTAAGTAGGTGGTAAAACCATATATTATGCTGTAGTAGTGCTTTAGAGGAAAGCATAACGCTACTACTCCAAAAACCATATCAAAATCTCCAAAAAAATCAATTTTCCTGCGAAAATGTTTCAAATAAAAGTGATAGGTATTTATGTGTGTAGATAGTATACGAAGTTTAAAGGAAATCGCTTGAGCCGTTTCCTAACCAATCACGAAAAATTCAAAAAAAAAATAAATAAGTAAAATGGCACTTCTGGTTGATTGATTTTGTACGAAATCTTCGTGTCTGTCTGATGCGGTGATTTACAAACGGAATGCCAAATTTGAGCACCCACACCACACATATACATAACATTCGCTAATTTTTTTTTTTTTCAAATATGAATGGTAATAAACAGTTAACAATAGTCTCAGTAATATTTTTCTTTAATTACGTTTCAGTTCAGGCCTAGCCATCTTAAGATCTGTAAAATTTTTACGATACATTATTAACGACTTTACAGGCAACTTACTACTTTACAGACCAACTTATTTATAAAAGCACTAGCAGCTATAAACCAAATTTCTAGTAAATATTGCATTTCTTATTATTAAACCACATAATAATTATTGTAGTCTTGGTTTCAAATTATATTACACTTTTTTTATATACGTATATTTGGTTCAATTTTACTAAAAATTCGTGTAAATCGTTTACGAATCTCAGGTGATACTGATTTTTTAAAGATTCGTAAAAGATCTACTCAATTTTCTGTAAGTTGAACCAAGTATATATAAAAAATTGTATTATAATTTGAAACCAAGACTACAATTACGTGTGGTTTAAAAATTAGAAATTATTATTGCTTTTATAAATAAGTTTGTGTGGGTTGTGTGTCTTGTGTTAATAGTCGTCAATAATATTCAATTTCAATTCAATTTATTTATTTCAACTGATATAATATAAAGTGTATGTTTCATAGGGAGATAGCCCTAATATTTATAAATTGAATAGACTAAATATTACAATAATTATAGATAAAACTAAAAATACAATCAGGAATGAAAACAATAAGAACTTCTAGAAAAAATACACATGAATAGGAAATAATAACAAAACAATAACAATAACACCGGAATTAAGTACAAAATCCATGGTCAAAATAATTTATAGACAAAACAAGAAAATATTATTCCCTTAATAAGAAACTACGCAACTAGTCGTTAATAATATATACGTATTGTTTATACAGTTCTGAAGATGGCCTGGGCCGAAATGTAATTAAAGAAAAATATTACTGAGACTGTAGTGGCTGTTTGCTACCATTCTCCTTTACAAGGAACAGTCTGCAATCCCAAAAAAGTTTTTCATGAATATTTTTTTCATATTCAGTGACCCTAAAATATGTATTTGAAAAATACAAGTTTGAAAATCTGCCACGATCGCAATACTTCGGCTTAGTATAAGTCAGAGAAAATATAAAAAAAAAATGGTGTGAGACACATACCACACAACTTTCTCTTACGCCAGTTTTCAAAATTGAAATTGACAAATTTTACATAGTTAGTGTATCACACTTAATAGAATTCGTCGGAGTCCGTATAAAACTGAAAAACAGTTCAGTAAAAGCGCACTTCCGGTTTACTAACTTTCTTGAAACTCAGAAATTTGGCCATCTATTTATTTCTAATTTTTGGATAGTAGAATTGTATAATATAATCAACTATGATAGCACTTTAGGAATAACCTAACCCCACCCCCACCTCCAAAACTACCCTTAAATGAATTTTGCCGGAGAAATGTTTCAAATAACACTTGTAGCTCTTTGTGTGTGTACTTGATATGACAAGTTTCAAGAAAATCGTCGGAGCCATTTTTGAGAAAATAGCAAAAAAGTAAAAAAAAAAAATCAGCTAATAAAATAATACTTCCGGTTGAGGAATTTTGACAGACGATTCATTGTCGGATCCCATGGTGATATACCTAAACGGAATGTCAAGTTTGAACTTGCTACGATTTTTCGTTTTCGAGCTTTGCTGTTCACACACACAGACACACACACACACACACAACAGACCATTTTCTAAAAACCACTTTTTTAGAGTCAGGGGACCTCAAAACGGATATTTCCAGTGAAAACTCGATATCGAAAATTTGGTACGATTATAATACTTCCTCTTACTAGGAGTAAGAGAAAGTAAAAAGATGGTAGGGATTGTTCCTGAGTCGGACATTGTTGGCGCTCACTGTGTCAACCAACAAAACTAAACCCACTTTGTTGCAATTTAAATATAAACCTAAGGTGACAGCCCCCCCCCTAAAATGCCTAGTAAAATCAGTTTGCTCAGAAAAATGTTTCAAATAAAGGTAAACGATAAGGGAAATAATAATTGAAAGTCAAATTTGTCTCTTTCGTGAATTGCATAATCTACGATTGCAACTTCTATTAATAGTTACAAAGTTCAAAAATATTATACTCCCTTAAGATTTAGAATGTACATATCTACTGTTAATATTTATACGATTAGCTAAGTCATCTATTGTGTAACTAAATTTCATCAAATTCAAAACAAAGGTAAGAGATTAAAAGTTATATATTGCATAATATCTGAGAGATGCAAGTCTGACATTTCAATTTTCATAAATCAGGAAATATGGAATTACTTCGCATAAATCTATAGAATTTTTACTATTATGTTATTACATTTTATTGATTTTCAAACAATTACGTTTTATTTTTTTTTTACTCCTAGTAAAAGTAAGTGCCATAATTACATGGCCAGGATTACATTCAATCTTGGAATCGGAAATTAATGTTTTGAGATTTCCTGTGTACGAAAAAATTATTTTTAGCGAATGATCTGTATGTATGTGAACAAAATATTGTTGAAACAAAAAAATGGCAGGAAGATCAACAAAAATTCCCTTTAGATACTACCACCAGTGCATCAGAGCTTTCGGTCGAAATCCGTAAACCGGAAGTGTTATTTGGTAAAAGGATTTTTTTTCTTTTCTCGCGTTTTTCTCGAAAACAACTCTAGGGATTTTCTTTAAATTTGGAATGATAACTGCACAGATAGAAACCTACTACTTGGCTTGCCACAGGCCCGGTATATATATAAATATATATATCCTATATTGCATTTTTCATGGCCAGCCAACTAGACGTTTGTAAAGAGCGCAATTTTAATGAAAATCTGTAAATTAAAAATGTATTAATTGGAATAAGAGAAGGTGGCGTTAGTGTTTCACACACCAGATTGTTGGTGTCAACACAGAGAATATATAGCAATATTGCTTGCTCAGACTACTGTTTAAGGAACCACTACCACAATATCAAATTTTCGTAATGGAGGTTATTGTCTGACTCAATGCCGATATGTAATATCTTGGAAAATTTACATGTGCCCATATTGGGAAATTCCATTTATTCAATCATTTATTCGTTAATTTACGTTCATCACTCCATAAAATATCTTTTTTGCCTTATTTGACTCTAAAACCTCAAAAAAACAGCGTGGAATAACCCGAACTAGAAGGCAGAGAATTTCCCTACATTCAAAATTGAATATCTCAGCGGAGAATATTCAACGGATTTTTCTCGTTCAGTAACCATTTTTCATAAATAGAATTTACTTTAAGACTGGGTTAAAAAAAAATAATGTAAAATTAAGAAATTTAATTTCGAAATCTTTTCTTTCTGCAGCTTAAAAAAAAAAAACTTGACATATTTTATAGTTTCTGTAGCAAATTTAATGAAATTCCTCAGAGTTCGTCGAAAACGGAAAACTGTTCAGTAAAAGCGCACTTTTGGTTTATTAATTTTCTTAAAACTTGGAATTTTGCCCATTTATTTATTTCTAATTATTTTTGTTTGGATGGTACAATTGTATAATCAACTACGATAGCACTTTAGAGAAACATAACTTCTCCCCTCCCCAAAAGTCCCCTTAAAGGACATTATAAGGAGAAATGTTTCAAATAAAAGTTGTAGCTTTTATTATGTGTACTTGATATACCAAGTTTCAAGAAAATCGTCAGAGCTGTTTTTGAGAAAATCGCAAAAAAGTAATTAAAAAAACTAGTAAAGTGGTACTTCCGATTGAGGAAGTTTGACGGATGACCCACTGTCGGATCCCATGGTGATACCTAAACGGAATATCAAGTTTGAACTTTCTACGATTTTTCGTTTTTTGAGCATGCTAGCTCATAAATCATACACACACACACAAACAAAACACACACACACACACACACACACACACACACACACACACACCATTTCCTAAAAACCACTATTTTTTGGACTCAGGGGACCTTAAAACGGATATTTCCGGTGAAAACGCGATATTGAAAATTTGACACGATTACAATACTTCCTCTTACTAGGAGTAAGAGATAGTATTGTACACATATTATATATTTTGAATCCATGAAAAAAATTAAGTATGTTATCTTTTGGAATTTTTTATTTATTTTGCCTATTTTCTAAGTCAAGTGGTGTATAGTAAATGATTGTCAGTCTGTATACCTAGAATTTTTATTTAAATATTTCTGCAGGGAAAGTTAGTTTTCGGAAATTCCGGATGGTGCTAAAATGTTAAGCTTCGCTGTATGTCAAGTTATGTAAGTACCTAATTAGTAAAACAGTGCTGATTTTATTTTTTGACTATTTCAAATTATCAATCTGAAATATGAAATATGCAGCATTAATAAGAATGATGCCAGCAATCGTGGTAGATTTACAAAACTGACATTTCACCGGAAGTTTGAGGCCACCAGGTGGGGTTCGAAATATCTGGTTTGAAATACTCACGTCTTTCTTTTCTTTTTTTTAATTTTTTCCATTTTTTTGAAAAAATAGTTCAAATAAAAGTTATAGATTTATATATGTGCAGTGATTCCAAATTTAAAGGAAATCATTATAGTCGTATATTCGAGAAAATTCCCCCCAAAAAGTTAAAAACCATTCTTTAAAGTCGCACTTCCGATTTTCTTCAAATTCGGAATTCTATCTATGCTAGTAATATGTATTAACATTATACTAATGATGAGAAAAAAAACACAAATTAATATGAAGTGGTAGTTGACTAGAAAGCACAACGCTACTGTTCCTTCAGAATCCCTCAAAAAATAAATCAATTTCCCGGGAAAATATTTAAGGAAAAATGTTACATATATCGCGGGAAACTAAAAAAAAAAGCATTCAGTAAGCCGCACTTCCGGTTGATGGATTTTGCCGGAAACCTTCGCGTTAAATACGGTGATAGTAACTGAACAGAATAACCAAGTTGAGCTTCTAGATTTTTTATTTTTGAAATATTTTGTTCACTCAGACACACACACAAACCAATTCGCTAAAAACATTTTCCACGAACTCAGGGGACACAGAAACATATATTTCAAATATAAGTATATGGAAAATATATATATATATATATACAGGGTGTCCCAAGGTATATGGATAACTTTTTCTCGGAAACTAAGATAGCTAGAAAAAACTAAAAAATACGTGTCCCCGTAGTTTTTTGTTAGAAATCCAAATTTAATTAGCAAATTTGTTTTGTTGCTTCCAAAAGCGAGATACAGGCACCAACTTCATTTTTCAAATGGGGAGGTGTGGTTTTTATTTAAGAAATAGATTCCTCTATTTTTTGTAAGAAAAATTTACTTGAACGGTTTTTTTCTTTCTTTGAGCGATATTTTACAAGTTATGAATGAAAACATGATTCCTATAAGAATCAAGCTATGTGATAGTAAAAAGATGCCCTTTAATTGGGCCACTGAGTTTAGCTCTTATCTTATTCGAGGTTGGGGCACAGGATGTCTGATTGGCGCAAGACTTAAAATTGCTTTGTGATAATTACTCTTCCCTAATTGAAGCGTGTAGAAACAATTTATTAAGTAAAGATATCTCTAAGGCAGAGACTTCTATTACAATAAGTATTTTAGAAATATAAGTACCCTAGGATTGGGGGAAGAATATTTAATATTTAATATACATATAAACATACAGAATATTCTGTGAGTTGCGTTTAATGGGAAAGAAGGTTAATACGCTTTTTTACAATGGGATAGTTTATAAGTTCTATCCAAAGTCGATTTGTCCGTTATGTAACTCAGGTAGTTTGGACAGATTGGAACAATTTGTTTTAAAATGTAATCTATTTAATAATTTTCGGAAGCACTATATTTCGGAATATATTAGTGACATCTTACATTTAATTCAATATTTTGTAACTTGCTGCTACCAGAGTCAGTTTCCAAAAATCAATAAAATTTTCTATATATTTCTAAGGCCCTCAAATTATGAAATGTTTTGTTAATTTTTCCCTAGAGTATATTTCTGTTTATTTATATTTTTAATTCAGGCTGAAATTGTGACAGCTTGTTGGTTTTTACTACATTAATTACTTTTTTTGGTTTTGTATTATTCACTCTTAATGGTAAATGTTCATGGTGATTCTTTTTATGAAATTCGTCAAACATGATTTTTTGTAAAATTTGGTGTAAATTTTCTATCTGATTTTGGACCACAAGGGGGATAGGCCAGAGTGGCTAGTGCGTCTCTGACCGCTTTAATTCCCCAAGTCAACCCCACCTCCACGCGGCCATCCCTTGGGAGGTGGCGAACGGGGAACTGACGGACCGGAGAAAACCCCCTCCGGTCTCAAATTTTCCTTCTTCCCATCCTGTCGTGTCCATGTATAGGTATCCCTACCCAAGCCGAGAAGTGATGTGTGTCGAGGCTGAATGCGTACAGGGTGTTTAAACATATGTGCGGTAGCTGTCACCTTGAAGAACCGGGCGACACCCCATTATAATGTAGCCTTCCTGTTGTAAGAGGCTCTGCCACAGGTGACCTTTTAGCTCCTCACTTCTCGTGGGACCGAACTTGAGGAAAAATTACCATAAAAAATTAGAAAAAGGGGGCGAGGAAAAAGGTTCCTCAGTTCTCTACCTTCAGCTGGTGGTGATCCCCTAGGGTCTAGGGAAGGAACGCCAGTTATGATAGAAACTACCGGGGGCAATCAGTCCGCCCGGTAGAAGGGAATGATGGAAAGGCGGTGGCTGGAGGGTCTGGTTGTCCGGGCCCTTCTCTGGTGGACCCCCTCGACGAAGTGTCCTCAAAGCTTGGGGCCATTAAGATGAGTCCCAAAAGGCCCAGTGGAGCCCAGCGAGGCAGGAGGCGAGGCGCAGGGCGGCTGCTGGGGGGAGGGAGTGGATCCCGAATTGTGTACGGAAGAGGATGCAGAGGGGGAGGGCTTCTTCCAAGCAACCGGAGAGAGCTGGCGTGGCTGGACTTCGATCGCTCGAGGTAGTGCTGGCGGGGCTGCGGGGAGAGCGGTACGAGTGGCCGCCCCGTCGCCCTGTAGGACTGAAAGGGTTAGCAAAAGGGCAAGAGGTCCTGACGAGGCATCATCGTGCTCCTTTCCTGCAGGGATGCTCTTAGTTCTCACCGCATGGCGATCACTCTCGACGGAAAGTCAGGCGGAGCAGATATAGACTGAGATCGTCGCCAGCATTGTCGGCGAGAGCAGGCCCCAGTTTCCTGTCCAGGGGCGTACTCATTGTTGTTTGCAACAATGATGCTAGCGTCTCTGTCTGGAACAGATGGTGCCCTCTCTCCAGGTGGGAGGGGGAGTTAGGCTGAGGGTTAGGCTCGCCAAAGACATTCTTAGGTCGGCCAAGATATCCGTGTGGGTATCTGGCTCCCCAAGGGAGGCACCTCCAGCGGTCGTCCTGTACAAGCTTCGCATCCAGAATGAGGACTTGGAGACGGCGGACTGGAGGTTGATTAGTAGAAGATTGGAGACCCAGGGGCAAACCCTGGTCTTCGATGTGTCTCCAGAGAGACAGAGGAAATCTTGGTTCGAGGCTTTCCTCGGGACGGATTTCGTCCGGTTCCGAGTGGTAACCAAGCCAGGGACGATGGACAGGAAGGCGAAGGACCCCACACACCGATGAAGGATACTACATATTAACCTCCATCACAGTAGGGGGACATCGTCGGCCCTATCCAGATATCTCATTAGAGAAAACATCTCCGTCGCCCTTATCCAAGAGCCCTGGCTGGTCCGGGGGAGAATTGCGGGGCTAGGAGAAGCAACAGGTAAGATCATTTATGATCGTAGTCTGGAAAATCCCAGGAGCTGTATTTATATCAGGGGAGACATTATCTCGTTGCTGCTAATGGACTTTTGTTCTAGGGATCAGACTGCAGTGAGAATCAAGCTACGTGTGGAAGAGGAAATCTGGGAAATTGTGCTGGCCTCCACGTATCTTCCGTACGACTCAACAGCGCCGCCGCCGTCGGATGTGATGCGGAGCTGGTCACTGGTTGTAGGGAAAAAGGCCTACTGCTCATAATTGGCTGCGATGCTAACTCACACAATAGGGTGTGGGGTAGCACGGACACCAATAAAAGAGGTAAGTCACTCCTTAAATTTGTCTAATAATTTGTACATAATGAATGAAGGAGAAACACCAACCTTCTACAATAATAAATATTAACCGTACAGAGGTGATTGATCTGAGCTTAGGGACTAACTTTATATGACCCGGTATGTGTCCCAAGGATCCTCACTGTCGGATCACATGTACATTAGGTTTAATATCCTGGCTAGCTGAAGGCGAACGCTGACCTCAGGAATCCCAGGCGAACGGACTGGGAATCATATAGGCAGGATCTCAGCCAGAAAGTCATTACAGTCAAACGCTCTTTCAAGACAAGAATAACATCGAGGACGCTGCGGATCAACTGCAGCGGATTATCTTGGATGCTTTCAGGGACAACTGCGAGGAAGTGGTGCGAACATCCACCAGAGGGGTCAGCTGGTGGAATGACCAGCTGGCGTGCCTCCGTGCGAGAGCGAGAAGGCTGTTTAATGCGGCAAAGAGGAAGGGGACATGGGAGGAGTATCGTGAGGCCCTAACCCCTTATAATTTAGCGATTAGGAAAGTAAAAGGGACTCGTGGAGAAGGCTGTGCGAGGAGGTAGAAACGAAGGAGTCAGACCTCCGAAGGAGCCAGACTTCACAGAATACTGTCAAGGGTACCGGCAAATCCGCTGGGAACAATCAGGAAACCTGACGTCGACTTTACAGACTCCTTGGAGCACATGGTGCAGGTACACTTTCCTGTCTCAAGAGTGACGACGGTATGTCGCGGGACGAATTACTAATTGATCCAGGGAGTCGACCTGGATCCAGGAAGGACTGGACCGTGACCAAGGAATGCGCAATACAGCTACACGAACTACAGCTCAATCAAACTAGCTATAGAAAGACACGGGGTAAATCGGATCATGACTAAGTGGATTGGCAACGTGCTCAAAACTAGAAGAATCATAGCTAACCTCTATGAGGAGACGCTTGAAACCACGGCTACAAGGGGATGCCCTCATGTCTGCTCTTCTGTGGTGCATGGTTGTAGACGAGCTGCTGGTGGAGCTTGATCGCAGGAGGTGTTCTGTCCTTGGCTACGCGGACGATGCAGTGGTCGTGGTCAGGAGTAGACATGAGACTGTTGTTAGTGAGCTTCTACAGGAAGCCCTGCGAGTGGTGGAGAGGTGGTGCAGAAGGGTGGACCTGATGGTCAACTCCTCTAAGACCACTTTGGTTCCATTTACCAAAAGAAGGAATGTGGAATGTTTCACCACATTGAACTTCTTTGGAAGAACTCTAGGTCAGGTGAAATATCTGGGGATCATATTGGACTCCAGACTCACCTGGAAAGCGCATCTGGAGTATGTTACACAGAAAGCAAAGAAATCTCTCTGTAGAGTTACCAGAGCCTGCGAGAAAACATGGGGGCTTTCTCCCAAAATGGCCCACTGGCTCTATACGCGAACCATCACACTTGCCTCACTTATGGGGCAGTGGTGTGTTGGCCAAAAACGGAACAGCAGGTCGCGAGGAAGAACCTCTCAGGGGTGCAAGGCTGGCGTGCCTGCTGATTTCGGGGGCACTTTGCAGTGCCCCGACGTCTGCATTGGAAGTACTGCTGGGGTTACCTCCGCTGCATCTTTTGATACAAGCGAAGGCGAGGACTAGTGCGTACAGACTAATAAACAATGGCCAGTGGAAGCAAAGGAGCTCCCTGGCCAAGCATTTGGACATAACACAGAAGGTTGACCCTGACCCTATCTTTAGGATGGCTGGGGAGGAGTGCAGTCCAACATTCCACTTTGAGCTCTCCTTCCAAGTGATCTTAACGCCAAATGGGCTAAAAGTTGGGAAAAACGAGGCCACATTGGGGGATCCTGGTTTACGGATGGGTCCAAAATGGCCTCCGGAACTGGAGCCGGTATATACGTATGGAGTTAAGCCGGAGGTACTCATTGCGAGGTCCCTCGGTGGATACTCCTCGGTATTCCAGGCTGAAGTTTATGCAATAAGATCTGTGCTGAGGAGATTTGCGTATGGACTCTAGGAATAGGGAGATATGCATCTTTTCGGACAGCCAGGCTGCACTGAAGGGACTTGGGGAATTCAGAATCATTTCTCCCCTAGTCAAGGAGTGTAGAGACTCCCTGGAGGCGTTATCCCGGCACAACAAAGTTCGGCTGGCATGGGTGCCGGGGCTCAAGGGGAGTAAAGGTAATGATCTAGCCGACCAACTGGCCCGGGACGGAGCGAATACTCCTTTTTGTGGTGCAGAAACTGTTGTGGGAATAGCCAAAAGTATGGCGAGGGCGTCTCTGAGAGAATGGACTCAGAGAGAGCATAATCGTCACTGGAGGCTAAGTACCGGGGCAAGACACGGCAAAATGGTCATGCCAGAGCTGTGTACAATAAGAACCAGAGAGATCCTGGGTTCATCAGATCCTGGGAGGATCAGATCTGTCTGATAACGGGCCTGTTTACGGGGCATGGTAGCTTCAAGAAACATCTGCACAAGGTGGGATTAGTTAATTCGGAGCCCTTGTGTAGATTGTATCAGGAGGACGAGGAGACGGCCTCTCACCTGTTGTTTGATTGCGTTGCAATCGGCAGATTGCGGTACGAGATCTTCGGTAAGTTGAGACCGGAGGAAATCGTACTTTAAGAAGGGCTGGTGGGGAATGTTCTAGACCTCATGAAGAGGGGTGCTTCCTCTATTAGGTATTGAGGGCTTGGCACAATAAGCCTCAATGGGTAGGCTGCAGTGCTTGGGTTCGAGTCCCCCCCTGTGTCATTCTATTCTATCTGATTTTATTTTAGTATGTATATGTTTTATAATGTATAAACGCAACCCTTAATAAAAAAAAATTGTATTTTATGAGCACTATAAATATATATATATATAGGGTGACCAGAGTTATATGCTCCACCCACTTTTTTTTTAAACGGCGGGAAATTTCGAAAAAATAGAAAACACGTATTTAATCATTTTTAGTCTAGTTTATTTTCGGTGATTGATCCATTTTTTTATACCCCAATATCCCGAGATACAGCATCCAACTTTTTTTTTTCAAATGGAACATATATTTTTTTTTGCATATTTTTATAGTAATTGAGCCTCTAAAAAAAAAAAAAAAAAATTTAAAAAATCGGTTAGGTTTTTCAAAAGTTATGGCAATTTAAAGTATGAAAAACAAATTTCAGTTTAATGTCAAAATTACCTTTAAGAAGCTCTTCAAACTGGACACCATCAACGGATAGGCAAGCCAAAGCTCTGGACTCCCACGCTCTGTTAGAGTTATTCGACGTTCCATATCTTCGACTGAAGTCATGGGATTAAAGTTACTGTACATTTATTTTTTAGATATCCCCACAAAAAATGCACAATTTTATGGACTGATGAATCAAACTTTACCAACAATGGCCTTCTTAATCGTTGGAACTTTAGAATATGGGCAGAAGAAAATCCACAAGTTACCTTCGACACACGCCATTAGGTTGTTTTTTCTACAAATGTTTGGTGTGGAGTTTGAGGAAACCAACTAATCGGCCCATACTTCTACAGAGGGAACTTAACTGGTGAAAGGTATCTAACTTTTTTAAGAGACATTTTGCCAGTTTTGCTTGAAGATGTTCCTCTAAAACGTCGGTTAGATATGTATTTTCAACAAGAAGGTTGCCCGGCACATAATGCGAGAGTGTTCGACGTTACTTGGACAGAAATTTCCACGAAAAGTGGTTAGGAACTCATAGTCCGATCCAATGGCCACCTCGACCTCCGGACTTAACCCCAATGGACTATTTTTTGTGGGGATATCTAAAAAATAAAGTGTACAGTAACCTTAATCCCGTGGCTTCAGTCGAAGATATGGAACGTCGAATAACTCTAGCCTGCCTAGATGTTGACTTGCCACCTAAGTGCTGCTACAAACAGAGCGTGGGAGTCCAGAGCTTTGGCTTGCCTATCCGTTGATGGGGCCCAGTTTGAAGAGCTTCTTTAAAGAAAAAATAAGGTAATTTTGACATTAAACTGAAATTTGTTTTTCATATTTTAAATTACCATAACTTTTGAAAAACCTAACCGATTTTAAATTTTTTTATTTTTATTTTTTTAGAGGCTCAATTACTATAAAAATATGCAAAAAAAAAATATGATGTTCCATTTGAAAAAAAAAAGTTGGATGCTGTATCTCGGAATATTGGGGTATAAAAAAAATGGATCAATCACTGAAAATAAACTAGACTAAAAATGATTAAATACGTGTTTTCTATTTTTTCGAAATTTCCCGCCGTTTAAAAAAAAAGTGGGTGGAGCATATAACTCTGGTCACCCTGTATATGGCCATTACTAGATATAGTTTTTGTCTTTCCATACTTTGCCTAAGACGAAGTAGACATTCTATAGAATGCCTAGGCAATCTATAGAATACTTAGCTCAAGTATGAAATAAAAAGGATATTTCTTACTTTGCCTAAAGCAGCTAGGTAATGTATGAAATGCCTATACAATACCTGAGTTTCGTACTTTGCCGTTAATATCCAGTAAGAATTAAAAACCATATATCGTACTCAAACGGTCCTTGATAGTAAAGTATAACGCTACTGTTCTCCCAGGACCCCCCCTTAAAACAATTTTCCCGACAAAATATTTCAAATAAAAGGTACAGATATTTATGTATGTAAATAATATAGGTAGTGAAGTAATATTAAAATTTAAATTCTCGAAAAAAGTTTCAAAGCAAAGCACTTCCGGTCAACCGATTTTCTTCAATTCAGAATTTTCTCAACATATTTAATTTTAATTAGTATTATTTAGATGTTGGAATTGTATAATAAACTACAAAAGTTCCTTTAGAGGAAAACATAAACTGACCCACACTCTCCTTAGATGAAATTTCCCAGAGAAACGTTTCAAATAAAAGTTGTAGCTCCTTATATGTCAGTTGATATTTCAAGTAGAAAGGAATTCGATGAAGCCGTTTTTGAGAAAATCGTGAAAAACTGAAATAAAAAAGACAAATTCAGTAAAGTCGCACTTCCGGTTGATAGATTTTGGCGAAACCTTTGTGTCAGATGCGTTAGTAGTGCCTAAATGGAATACTATGATCTTCTGTGATTTTTCATTTTTGAGATATTATGTCCTCACATACAGACAATGCTAAAAACACTTTTTCCAGATTCAGGAGATCTCAAAACATGTATTTGTGATGGAAACTCAATTTCTAAAAACTGACAAGATTGGAATACTTCCTCTGAAAACGGGTAAGAGAAAGTTAAAAAGTATCTCATCGTCATAAAAAGGTTGGGTAACCCTTCTCTACATTACATTTCGGTCTACCACCTAGTGGGCAATGAGGGAACTAATAATAGTAAAAATTTTCGACTTAAATAAACTTGTCCGATCAGAGAACTGATGGGAATGCAGCAGTGAGAGAAAGTATTGGCATATCGGGAAAGAAGGTTCCACACTATACACCACCACTGATGAGTTCATCGGCCTTTGTGTAGTAAGCCAAATAAATATTTAAATCAGAAAAGATGGTGTAATTAAGGGCTGCCTAATTTTAACAATACTATTTATTGTTCACAATAATGTTTGGAAATTCGAAAAAAGACCTGTAGTAGTAATTATTTAAATTAAAGTATCAATCATAACTTTATTGGAGAGACCCCACCCAAAAAAAAAAAAAAAAATTCACATCACTAACCAAACTACAAAGAGATATATGTTTAAGATTCATTAAAAAACTCGATCGAATCTCTAAATATGTTATATGGGACTTCGTTGAATCAATAACTCCATTTCACTCATATCCACCTATTCCCATCGAAATGCTTATTTTAATTATCTTTCTCAATTAAGAACTTTTTACTTCCTTTTACGCCTAGTAAGAGGAAGTATTGCGATGTTGACAAATTTTCAAAATTCTGCTTTTCTAGAAATAATTGTTTTGAAGTCCCCTGAATACGAAAAAAACGTTTTTTAGCGAATAATCTGTAAAAGTATTTATGTGTGATTAAAACATATCTTAAAAACGCAAACTTGCAAGAACCCAAATTTGGTACTCCGTTTAGGTACCATCACCGGATCTGACACGAAGATTTCGGACGAAAACTGTAAACCGGATGTACGACTTTACCGATTTTTGTTTTTGCGATTTTCTCGAAAATAGCTCCAACCATTTTCTTCAAACTTCGTATACTATCTACACACATGAATTCCTGTCTCATTTATTTAAATAATTTTCTCGGAAAAATTAATTTTTTGGGAGTTCTGGTGAAATAGTAACGACCCTCTAAAGAATCACTTCAGTATATGTATGGATCTAGCACGTATTAAACATTAAATTAAAATAGTATTCAAATCGTCAGGCCTTAAAATTACAATGAGATGTTTGCACGGCAATGGCCAGAGGAGTTTTTAAAGAAAAAGAATTCTTTGTTAGAAACGTGGAGCAACAAAGAATTCTTTTTCTTTAAAAACTCCTCTGGCCATTGCCGTACAAACATCTCATTATTAAATTAAAATACTTTAGAAACATTGGCAGAATTTCAGATTTGAAGAAAATCGGATAACCAGTATTGCAACTTTACAGAATACGTATTTGAGGTTTTTGTTTGGAATTTTCTCGAAAACGTCTGTTAACGATTTCCTTTAAACTTAGTATGCTAACTGCTGAGATATTTGAAACATTTTTCAATAAAAAAAAAATTGAGATAGTTGTGAGAAATTTTTGTCATTTTATATGTAGCTGGATCAATGTTGTTGGTGTGCTCTACAGGACTGCAATACAATCACCTTTCTACCTGCCTAGGTAGGAAGTTACATGTCTCCCCACCAACTTTTTATGTTCGGGCTAATATTTCAGTTTATACAAATTTAAGAAGAGAAAGTCGTGTGTGTGTGTGTTTAATGCCACATTTTTTTTAATGCATTATCATATATTCGTAAAATCTGCCTGCTCATTTAAGTAATCGACAGAAAACGAAGAGTATGATATAACGTCACTGAGAGCTGTTAAATACTGAAAAGTCGGAGGCAGTGTCACCAAATGTATAGATCGATTTAATCGACTAAACTGTCTGACTGAAAATAGACTGTCAACTGATTTCGGATAACATTGTAACACCACAAGTGAGCTACACGGATTGTTTTCTGAAATTTTCTGAACCTATAATTTAATTGGGGCGAATTTAAACTACAAAAAAGAAATGCTGTGAAGGTATCATGAAGCGGTGTATCACCATAAGTTCTTAAATAAATTTAAAAAATTGATTAATAAAGCAATGAATAGTAGTGAGTTTAGTGGGGGGACGGGCCCGTTGGTTGTATTGATGGGAGGTTATTGAGTACAGAATATTGTTAGAGACACGGCAATCAATCGTTCACTTACATAATTCATGCCAACATAGTCATTCTGGCCAGTATGTATGAACACCTTCTTAAATCACTTATTATTACTGTTGTATTGAAGCATCTATACCATCAGTTAACTGCGTATTTATATAAATTGGTTATGAACAATATCAAATTTTTTTTTTCTTTTAATTATGCTTTAGACCATAAATATTTAGAAAATGAAAAGCATTATATTTGTAATGCAAATTTTTATATTTCTGAAAGGGTTCTTAGGGGGGAGTTGTCTTAAGCGCTCACCCACCAATCCAAAGTCCACTTCCTGTACAATGTACTTTCCTGTCTTCTACATAATATTGAGGGTATTATTAAAATTTTTGTTATCGAGTTTTCTCCGGAATACATGTTTTTGTGATTCTCTGAGTCGAAAAAATCATTTAGAAATAGTCTGCATGTTTATGTAGTATTGAATAGCACAGCTCAAAAACGAAAACTTGCGGAAAGTTCAAAATTAGCATTCCGTGTGGGTATCACCACGGGATCCAACAGAAAGAAAGTTAGTTACCTGTCGTGATGTATTGTGTTGCTACTTACCCAACATTCTTATCAATCAGAAATGATTATTCTACATTCTTATCATAAAATGGAAGAGAAAAACATTGAATAGTAGAGAGAACATAAATAACAATATTTCCAATATAAAAGAATTTATCTAACACTAAACTAATAATGTCACTAAATTCCATAGTTAAAATAATTCAAATCTATATTGATTCATCTTCATATAAATGAAAGTTTGAAATCCTTGAGAATCCGGAATAATTGATTCTGCCAGGGAAGGGATTAGCTCAATGGTTAGTGCACTAGGCACTAGGCACTAGGGTTAGTGCACCCGGGTTCGAGTCCAGCTATGCTCCCCTTAGATTTTTTTCTTTCTAGGAGTCCCTACAGCTCACTGCCCGGTGATGGACAGTGTTGTCTGTAACGAGAGAACACTGTCCGGAGGCCGGCAGTGCACTGAGAAGGCTTCGAGCGCCAATAACCATAGATGTTGATGCGCTTTGAATTAAAAAAAAAAATTGATTCTGCCAAGGTTGTCAACTGTTTGTAGGTCTACTCTGAGCTCATCAAAAAATTTGCTATCAACCTGGATATAGTGCCGCGAGACACAAACCATAATCCACGGACGTGAAATTCCCTCTCACCCTATGCTTCTCGAACTTTTCTTTAAAGAAGCTTATGGATTTATTGTATATGCTCTGCTTTTCTTTGTTTATTTTCTTCGTTAGTTTCATAATGGGTGGTAGGATCAATAATCCAAGCAAGCTTCTTACTCTGGTGAAAAGCAATAATGTCGGCGAATCTAGTGGAACCTTCAGCATCAACTCCAGACACGTGCAGTCCCTCTCTGCCAAAAGCTCCATTATTCTGTTTGGTGTTATGGTGGCGGCGTGAGAAAAGGACCATATTATCCGGGCAACTGTATGGTTTCAATTATTGACTCCAAAAAACAAAATGGAAAAATGTCTCTGAAAAAGTAATTTTTTAATAAAGTTTGGATTCTGCATTTAGTAGAAATTATAAGTTTGAAAAAATTTGTCACATCTGTGTAAACTGGAGAGTAAGAGAAAGTCCTGTGAGTGTTTCACACCACATTTTTTTTCGTTTGTTTTAAATTGAGGTATTTAGTTTGTTAAAGTATAAATTTTTATTTTTAAACAAGCCAAATGATAAGGTATGTAAATTTTAAATAATAATTACATTAAATCTATTCATAGAGAGGCGAATCTCAGTAATTGGGGGAACGCTTGAAGGTCAGAAATATTGAGAGAAAAAATCAAAGAATACAATAATAATTAGATCTTGTTACTGATAATGAATATAATTATCTAAATTTTTTACATAACTGTTTTGTTTACCATCGAATTTACATATTACCTATATAAATAAAACATGATTTCATCGTTTTTTCACGTGCCATTACATATAGCAAATTAATTTAAAAGATAGTATTTAATTTTTTCACCTAGTGGCAGAGCATCAAAAAGAGGCAATAATTAAAAAATAATAAAAAAAATCAATCAATTTACCTTGACATGATTTATTTACTTTGGTGTTTATATATTATATAGTTATAAGATAAAGTCACAAGTTGTTTCAATAATACTAATAAAATAAAAACATTTCCCCAAGCAAAATACCTACCTATTTGAAATTGATCTTAAAGCGTATTACAGCTTAAAACTGTGTTTTTGCAATTTTTTTTTTTTAAGGTTCAAACATTTTAAACAAAAATAATCTGATTCGGCCAGCAAATAAAAAAGCAATTCCTGTGTAAACAATCTCAATAACTATATCTTATCTATGTGTGATTGTATAACTTTCTTATAAGATTATAAATTTGTGTACTCACTTGAAAATAACTATCGTATTAAATATGAACTGCAAATATGATGATCTTCATTTTATTTATTTATTTTTGCTTCACATTTCAAAGAATTCAAACTTTATTTTTTTATCAAAGAAATAAAATAAATAAAAATACGTTGAAATAAATAAAAACTACAGCGCTGATAACACTGTTCACAATGTGGCCGTTGGCGGTATTACTGGCAATAGAAAGACATAATACACAATATAATATACTGGAGTGGGATCGGATAGTTTAGCGCGCTCATTGTGAATCGTAGAACTAAAACTGTTGACGCTGCATAGTTTGTGCTGTAGTTACGAGGTTTCAGTTCTGAATTTGTTTCCTTCCTCTTATTTCTATATAACATGCCCTTTGTTAAAGATAAATCAACAACGCACATACCGAACTTCCAATCTAGAATTACTTGCACATTTCTTGTAGGAGTTGACCTACTATAATTTTCTTTAATAGTTACTTTCTCTTACTTCCTCAAAGTATTGCGATCGTGCCCAATTTTCCGAATTGCATTTTCACGGGAAATATAAGGTTTTGAGTAACCTGAGTAGGAAAATAATGTCTTTAGCGAAGAATGTCTATGGTCAACTGCAATATACCCTTTAAGCACTTTAATCACCGCATCAGACCCGAAGATTTCGGTCAAAATCCATCAACCGGAAGTGCGAATTTACTAATTTTTTTGTTCAACTTTTTCTCGAAAATGGCGCCAACTATTTTCTTTAAAGTTCGTATACTCTATGTACACATAAATACTTATCACGTTTATTTCAAACATTTTCCCGGAAAAATTGATTTTTTTTGGGTATGCTGGGGGAACAGGTAGCGTTAATGCTTTCCTCTACAGCGTTGTTCTTCAGAAAAATAAATGGTTCTGCCAACTACATAATATCAGTATACTTAGAAGTATTGCTAGAATTATAAATTTGAAGAAAATTTCAAACTCATATATGCATCTTCACAGAATAGGTTTTTGAGTTGTTTTTTTTAATTGATAAAAGAGTTTAAATTGAGTAACCTCGATTGGTTGGTGATAATTGAAACTAAAAAGAAGGAAAAGAGGATGACAATCATTGAAAACGACTTCACGCATCATTCTTATTCACGCAGGATTTGAAAAGAATGAAAGGGCAAAAGCAGGAGTGGGTTTTCTTCTACACCATAAAAATGCCTCTAAAGTTACAAGGTGGATCCTTAAGAGTGAAAGGTTAATGATGGTGGAATGGGATGATGGACACGAACAATTTGACATAATAGTCTCTTATGGACCAAATAAAGATGCTTTAGTGGAAGAAAAGTATAAATTTTTCTAGAATTACAAACCCTACTAGACGACTGTAAAGGAAAGTGAATAGTAGGAGATCTTAATGGAAGAGTCGGAAACGAAGTAGGTGGATGGGTTGGTAGTTTGGGTAAGCATGGTGAAGCGGTCAGAAATAATGATGGAGAAAGAATTCTGGAATTATATGTCTCCAACGATCTTACAGCAGCTAATTCAATGTTCCCACATAAAAGCATACACACATTCACACGGGAAGAACCCAGTAGGAAAGAAAAGTTGATAATTGACTAGTTTCTTGTGAGTGTATCAATATGGAAAGAAATTAGAAACGTAAGGGTCAAACGAGGAATTAAATTGGAAGCGACCACTACCTGCTTCAGTTAGATAGAAGGACGAAACTAAAAAATGGAGGAATGGGGAGAGAAAAGAAGGCAAAGAAAATGAACATAAAGATAAAATCATATAAATTAGGAAATGAAGAGACAAGAAGAGAATATCTGGAAAAAGACAAGTAGAAGAAATGACGGTACGAGAAAGGTATGCGGACTGGGCTGAGACCAATGTGGAAAAGAGCTGGAATGCATTTAAGAGTATTATTCTCGAGGCTGCGATGAAGGTGTGCGGTGAATCAAAGGTTGGAAGAAGCAAGAAACTGACAGTATGATGAAATCGAGGTGGAAGCGGGGGAAAAGAAGAAGTTATGGAAAAAGTATCTAACATCTAAAAACCTAGAGGACTACGGAAAATATAAATTACAGCGTAAAAGGGTTAAAGAACTGGTAAAAAGAAGTAAACAAACAACGTGGGAGGAAGAGGATTATAAAGGAAACTAAATTATTCTACAAGGTACTTAAGAATCTGAGAAATCCCAAAGAATCGAGAGTAAAGTTTATTAAGAATAGTAGAGGAAAGCTTCTCACATAAAACGAAGAGATAATAAAGAGATGGAAGGAATATTTTTCCGATTTGTTGGGAACCGAAATGCAGGGAATGAGCTTTAGAAGTAGGGCAGAAACCATCGAAGCCCAGGATGTAGAGTGGGAGGAAGACGACTATATCGAGGAATTGAGTTGGAGAATGCGTTAACAAAGATGAAATTAGGTAAGTCACCAGGAAAAAATGGAATAACCCCGGGAATGCTGAGATATATGGGAGCGGAAGGGAAGAAAGCCCTATTACACATGATTAATCTTATATAGAAGCAAAAGGTAATACCTCAAGATTGGGAAGTATCAACAATAGTACCAATCTTCAAAAAAGGAGATAATAGAGAATGCGGTAACCATAGAGGCACATCGCTGACTAGCGTCCCCAGTAAGGTTTACGCTCGTATTCTGGAAACAAGGATGAAAAATGAAATTAGTTCTAACCTTGAAGGCGCCCAGTATGGCTTCAGATCAGATAGAAGCACTCAGGACCTGATATTCACGGTAAGGCAGGCAAGCGAAAAGCTGTTGGAAAAAAGGAAAGTCAAGGCATTGGTCTTCATTGACATTGCAAAGACATTCGACTCAGTGCCAAGGAATTTCAATATGGCAAGCATTGAACGATAAGGGAGTCAGTAGAGGGTTGCAAATGGCAAGGAAGAGGAAATAAGAGAAAGAGTTGGAGCTACAGGCAGATTCTTAAATGCAGTTAAAAATAGCTTTGTAGGAAAGAGAGAGATTTCTTCAAAGACTAAGATAGCGGTGTACAAGACAGTGTTCCTACCAATTTTAACCTACTTCAGCGAATCTTGGATTCAAACGACAAGGTTAAAAAGCCAGCTCCAAGCGATGGAGATATAATACCTTAGACAAGGTACGGCTGGGTAAGACAAGGAGGGACAAATTTAGAAATGCCACTGTCCGAAAGAATCTGGGTGTGGAACCTACAGTGGACCAAATTGGAGTCAATCAGTTATGATGGTTTGGGCACGTTACCAGGATGGCTAATGATAGAGTGGCCAAACGAGTGGAAGAGAATAGATGTCGGAGTCGACCAAGAAGAACCTGGGAGGAGGATGTTAGAGAGGGTTTTAGGGTTAGAGAGATAGACTGGAGAAGGAGGAGAAAGCTTGCTGAGGACCGGGGGAGTGGAAGAAGCTCTGCAAGGCCTCTACACTGCAAACGCAGTTGAAGAGAATGAATGTAAGTTGTAAGGTAATGAATGGTTGAGAATGGTTGTAGTTAGGTATGTATGTAAGGTGGAGGACCGTTCTTAGGTTAAGAATAATTTCAAAGATCAGAAAGTATATTAATTATGTGTAATGTACCCAAATTAATACATTTATAAAGCATTATTATATGGAATACAATTTTTTTTAAATAAAATTAACAAAATTAAGTAACCACCAAAATTAACAGCAACAATAACAACAAAATTCTTTGGTTAGTGAACATTATTTCAGTTGATCCTTTTTTTCAATGTAAGTTCTCGAAGTTTTTATAGATTATTAATGTAGATGTTAACAATTTGGTAACAATAATGTTCTAAGGCATCGATCTATCACCAGCAAAAGTTTAAAAGGCCTCTTGTTTCATTAAAAGCTTGCCATGTTAAGTACTTTTAGGAGAATTGTAAGTTTCGATAAAATATTATTTTATCATACAAATAAGGAATGTTTTTGACGAAATTAAAAAAATAAAAATACATCAGCTGTGGTCCGCTAGTACCGTCTAGATTGAAGATTACCAACAATTTCCCTGAATCGTGTCACCATTGGATCGTATATCTAGAAAACAAAACACAACAGTAATTTCCACAAGTGGCCCACATTATCCAGAGGCTTGTGGTCAAACAAGTATTCATTACCTGTCTACAATCTTCAAACGGTTTGCACACAAAAATAAGATTAGTGTTATCTGCAACAACTTCTTCGTTTTTTTCGCCAGAACTCGCCGTACAAACTGCTGCACGAAAAGCTGCCCCGAAAGCTGCGGAATTCGCATAAGCCTGTAAAAAAAAAAAGAATCTTGTGCGACACACTCAGACGACCTACTCTAAATTAATGCAAAATTAATGAAGACATTTTCTTTAAAAGTGCAACGTTACAATTTTGGTGGTGGGGACTTTACTTGTATAGTGAGCTGCCTTATGTGAAGCGCTCTATGTCAAAACCAACAAAACTTATGCAAATTTAAACTAACTGACAGACCCCCTCCTCCCCAATACCCTTCTAAAATCAATTTTTTCCAGAAAATGTTTCAAATAAAAGTGATACTACATTTCTAGCTATACAGCAACCATTACAAGTTTAAAGAAACTTAGTGTAACTGTTTTCGAGAAAATTCCAAAAACACTAATAAACCTATTCTGTAAAATCGCACTTCCGGTAACCGATTATTATTTATTTTTTTCTAGCTAGGAGGAAAAAATAATTTTTTAGCCTTCAGAAATTGTTTATTTCTTACAATGTACTCAACGTTTCGGCGTTTTTTACGCCATTCTCAGAAGTAATATTCTCAGGTCAGTTTATTTTGACAGAAACTTCGGATCCCATGTGTTACCTAAAGGGAATATCGAGTTTGTGTTTTCTGCGATTTTTTCTTTTTGAATAATGCAGTTTTCATGCGCAGAGACCAATTAAAAAAAAAAAAAAAACAGGTGACTTCTATACATGTTTTTTGTGAAAGGCAATTGCGAAAATGTAAGCATGCAATATGAATATTTGTTATGGTGGTTGTTTCGCAGAGCTGGAAAGCATCAGAGACATTTTCCATGGTAGCCTGCTTCATTTTGTGGTCAGCGACCGGTTTCGGGCGTTCGCCCATCTTCAGGATGTGTTTTGTCAAACAATGTGATAACACAGACTTGCACAGAGCAAATTCACTTTATACACTGACAAAACGCATCCTGAAGATGGGCAAACGCCCGAAACTGGTCGATGACCACAAAATGAAGCAGGCTACCACGGAAAATGTCTCTGACAATATCAATATCTAAGCAATGAAGGGAACGATAAGGCCTACATCCCCGCTTCTAGGACCTGAACCTTTTTATGGGCAGAAAATTCCTCTTTCTCTTGGCAGAACTTAAGAAGAAAGAGAAGGTAAAGAGGTGTCAACGCTGGAACTCCCTCCCCGAACTGTGGCAGACCTAGATCAGCGTGGGAAATTATAACAAACTGCAGGTTCTTATGGGTTTCCTCACGGAGCATTGTCGACTCAGAGGACAACTAGGGAAGCTGGGTTTGGAGAGTGACAGCGCATGCAGATTCTGTGGGGAAATGAAGGAAACTCCATTACATCTCCTAACCGGCTGCGAAGCTGCCAACCAGAGAAGATTAAGAACCTGGGCAGTTACCAGGTGGAGGAGGGGAATATACCCTCCCTAGAGCCATCAGGTTAATAGGATTCCTTAGGGGTCTTAACGTGATGGAGGTTTTGTAGACGGTGTTCGCCTGGGACATCTGTTTGGGTGCTGTGGGCAGCCTGCGGCACCCAGGGGACATAGCACAATAGTCCGTAAAGGTCGCACTGCCTCCCGCCCCTTCCAAAAAAAAAAATGCAATAATCCTTCTTATGCATTAAGTACATCTAAAGCCGATCGGCCACTGAAGGGCGTTGGATGAAGAAGAAGACATCTAAAAATAATTAATTAAAGCAATTACCAATTTATAAACAGGTGTTGCAAAAATATCTGATATAACTTGTAGAATAGAGTCATTTACAGAAGCACCTCCAGTTACAATCACTTTTGCATTTTCTCCTTAAAAAAAGGAAAATATGGAATTAAAATTAAAATAACAGAAGATTTCAACAAATATGTTTGCAAGCCACAAGAAATATAATGCTAAGTTATTATTGGTTATGTGCGAGTATGGGATGATAAGTTTCCGTCCTAACAAGGAAGAAACAAAACTAATGACAAATTCATTTTCTTTCTCTACAAAATCTCCTCGTAAATTTATACACGAGCTCCAGTGCTGGGATTCCTTCTATGTAGGCGCTTTCCTCCACGTCTGCAAATTTGGCATTCGTTGCTGAGGTGACTTGGAATTGGATGCATATTTCTTCCCAGCAGGGAATTTTTTCAAGTTTAAGAGAGGCTAAATCCAGAGGGGCCAAGTCTGGTGCATGCGGCACAACTTCAAATTTCAATTCATTAATTTTTGGCAATCACACGCATTTGTTCTCTCTTAACTGTCATTGTTTCGATTGCTGTTTGTATCGGGCGTATAATGGTGGAACTAGGTTTCGTCCACAATACCAAACCGCCGAACAAGTCTTTTGGGTTGCACTCGTGGAGAGCCAAACATTGCTCAAATACCATCACGCGTTGCAGTTTTTGATTTCTTTTTTGAAACCGGGTTCCCGCCTTGCTGACAATTTTCTCATCCCCAAGATTCAATTAGAATGCAATGTGCCCTTTCTTTCGATATGCCAGCATTCTTAGCAACCTGTCAATTTCAACCGGGTTGTGGGTAATTTTGAAGAAGAATTGTTGAAGCAATGAAGAACTCTCAATGTTGCCCTAATTCTGCCTTTATGTCTGTACGAGATAAACCTTTGATAAAAAAATATTTTATCACGCTCGCACTTCCGATTTTTGGCATACTTGGAAAACAGCAAAGCTTGATAACTTTAACATGTCACTGATTAAAAACACTCCAAAGTAGCTCTGTCAAATTTTTAGGTTATACTAAAGAATGTTGGCATTTCAAGATGGCATAGTCAAAATGGCCATCTACTGGGGAGGTTGGAAACATCCCATCCTCGTACATGTTATAAAATGAGATAAGTATGAATTGCGAAAATGATAACAAGGCACCATTCTATTCCTAGATTAAATTGACCTCTAAGATAAGAAATTATCTTAATGCTTACCAACAAAAATATTTAAATCTTCAATCATTACTCTTTTCGCTAAAAACTGTCCTTCAATTAGTGCTCGGATTTCAATTTCTGCTGAGGGGAATTTTTCAATTGAGTTACCAGCTTTATCATATCGATATATACCTTCTAAATTGGGCACAATCTCCTCAACATCATAGTACAGTCCTGAAAATATCAAAGGCCCATTTAACTGCTGTCATTCTACAAGAATCAATTGAAATAAATAAAAAGAGTCGTTTAAAAAAATTAATATAGGTGTAAATTATCACTGTTATTACTAACTGAGTTTCCAGCTACAGAATTAATCAAAATGGTCTAACCAATATAGCCAAAGTTTCCTCGGGGTGTGCTATCCAATAACTTGTTGAATTCAGTCCAACTACCTCCAGTATACATCTGATTGATTCTTTCCCGGGCCAATGAACCATTCTTATTACTGTAAATACAAATATCTAATTAGGCAGATAGATGTAAACAAGGTGGCTAACCTTCTAACCACTACAAATATCGAAACTTCAACTTGATTATATTACTATCATAGAAAAAAAATTGCTAAATGACCTTTGGAGTTGTTCCAAGATTGTTTGCGAGGTAGTGGCATTTTAACTGTCTCTGGGATAGAAGGAATTAGGGTAGAGCACAAGTAGAAACTTGGAATTTACAATCTCCGCAGTGATTAACTGGAATAAAATAGGAATATCAAGGTCTGATTGAAGGGTAATATTTGAAAAGTAAACCACTGACTGCTCTAGGCGGAGGAATTTGGATCGAAAAATTGGATACAGGAGGAATTAGAATGCCAGCTGAACCCCAAACGTCGCATAAGTTTGACCGGTGGGTTTGTGATTGTGTTTTAGATTCCTCTTTTGTTGGTTTAGAGAGATTTCGAGCGTCTTCCAAGCTGCTTTGGGAGAAATATGTATCATCTATTGAGGACTTTTCGTTTCGGTATTCGTTATTCAGTTTAAACATTAATTTGTACATTTTTTTTTTTTTTTATTGTCTGTGGGGAGGGACCACGCCCTATGCTATCCAAAGCCCTTCTGGGCCCATATAACAACCCCAACGTTCGGAGCCTTCTCAGTGCACTGCCGTGTTCTCTTGTTACAGACAACACTGTCCATCCTAGGAAGAAAAAATCTAAGGGCAGCAGCTGGACTCGGACCCAGGACCGCCGCATTGCTAGTCCAGCACGCTACCACTGAGCTAATCACTTCCCTTTATTTGTACATTACAGTTGAAATGAATAAA
>JAAEAF010007479.1:0-66209 GCA_011037195.1 Triatoma infestans | reverse complement strand
TTTTAGGTGAATGGTGGGGTTATGTTTTCCTCGAAGGCTATTTTAGTTTGCAAAATTCTATCATTTATTTTAAATAATATTAATCAGAATTCCGAGTTTGAAGAAAATCGGTTGACCGGAAGTGCGTTTTACAGAAAGTTTTTCCAGTTTTTGCGATTTTCACCATAAAAACAGCGATAGATTTATTAAATTTGATGCACTCACTATGATTAAAGAGAACTGTCACTTTTGCTGGAAACATTTTAAGAGAAATTTCATTTAAAGAGGGTTTGGGGAAGCAGCGAGAGGTTATGCTTTCCTCAAAGAGATTTTATTACGTTTAGATTCGGAAATTCAGTAATCGAAAAGTTGTTTATTGCAAATCAGAGTTTAATTTCTTGATGAATGCTTGATAAATTTACTTAGCTCAGAGAATTTAAAACAAAAATAACCCAATTTTTAAAATAGTTATATATCTTTTAATCTTCCGCGACCATTGTCATAATGTTGAACTTATATCCATCCACTTATATAGATCTTCGTTTGAAATCGTGTCAGTGGTTTGTTATAAACCGACGTTTGGCCATATTGCAATTGGCTTCTTCAGCGTAGTTGCCAAATCAAATGAAATCAAGAGTAAGTATGTTGATTTAGTAATTAAGTCTGACTGCATTGAAGAAAACTATTAAATTTGGGCGAACATATGTTTATAACAAACCACTGACAACGTTCCAACCGAAGACCTAAGTGTTCTAAAATAGTTATTTAATTCTAAAATTATATCAACATTTTTTATAATTTAAAATATAAAAATTTTGATAGCTCTGGTTTTTTTTTTTTTTATAACAAAAAAAATGATTCAATTATATTTCACCCGGGAAGTTTAGATGATTTAGAAATATGATAATTAAACGGATATTTTATTTTTTTCAACAGGTAAAAATTGGTTTTGGAGGAATATGGAAAGAGAGTTTAGATGAACTAAGTGGAGGCCAGCGTTCTCTTGTCGCCCTTTCACTAATATTAGCAATGTCATTATTTAAACCTGCACCACTTTACATATTGGATGAGGTTGATGCTGCATTAGATCCTTCTCATACACAAAACATTGGACAAATGTTAAAAGCACACTTCAAACAGTCTCAAGTAATTAGATAATATTAAGGGGAATTGAGTTATATATATATATATATAAATTATTATTTTATATTATATGTTATTATAATAATAATTATTATTAAATTTATAAATTATTATTATATATATATATAATCAAAAGTATCTTTTAGCAATCAAGCCTACAATGTAGATGAAACATCGGTTAAGGCTTGTATTAGTGATTAGAATTTCTTTGCAAAAAATCTATAGTTTCACTGTTTCTGGCTATTTGCCTTAACTGTAGTTTAAATCAATCCTTTATTTTTATATGAAACTTTTTGAAGTATTTCATTTTTAAGCAGTGTGTTGGCATTTTAATTGGAAAATATGAATTCATATTTTTATAGATGTTTAGGGCTATAAAGCCAACTCCGCATTGCCCTAGACAGTCTGTTGATGCTCCCTGTTTAAGAGAAACAATCTAGAAATAGGGACAATTTTTTATGTTTTATTCTCTTAATCATCAATTTATCATTTGCCCTACTATTACTCGTAGTTACTATCATTTTTTATATAATAATTATCTTTTATTTTAAATATTTATTGTAACATTAATATTTCTTTTCTTTCAATAGTTTATTGTGGTGTCATTGAAGGAGGGAATGTTTAATAATGCAAATGTGCTATTCAGAACCAGTTTTGTGGATGGAATGTCTAATGTAACACGTACGACGTATTCAAATAAAAACTAATCAGTCGCTTTGTCAATATTGGCTGTGCAAAAATTGGATCTGATATTTTTATGACAACTTAGATTAAATAAAAGAGGAAAAAGTTAAAAAGTTTTAAAAACTTCACAGGTTATATTACAAAACTTTTTAAACTTGCAGCTGAATTTTTTTAAACATTTTTCTATATATATATAACCAGTATATTTTATAGAAAAATGTTTAAAAAAATTAATATAAAATGTATAGAAAAATATAATAAAAAATGCATATGTGTAAAACATATGTGAAAAAAAATATATATCATTTAAACCATAATCATTTTAAATATATATATTGTTAATCATCAAAAGCTTTTTCTTTCATCAATTTCCTTAATAGTAGCATTTCTTGCCCTTGTATTTGTACGAAATGTCAGTATCGAGACTATTAATAAAGACATTTCCAACTATCGTTACCGGTGGAATATCTGTCAAACTTACCAGTTATGAGTATTGGAAGCAGTGTCTTCTAAGACTAGGATGCAAAACTCTTTTAAATGCGCCATTGTATGTTCAAGATTAATATATTAAACTAGGAACTGCCTCAGTTTAGTGAATAGTCCCTTAAACATTCTGAGTACAAAAAAAAATTGTCAATGGGAAATAAAATAATGATAATAATAATAAATAAATTAATGTTGAATATGTGGATAGGTCCGCAATGCTGGATAACGTCTGGTGTTTTATCCGTCGTAGCATGCATATTCCTTTTGTTCCTGACCGGTTTCGGATTTTCATCCATCGCCAGAGCAAATTCACCCAGTTCGTGTAGAGATTTCACTTCAACGCAGTGTTTCTTTTACACACACTTGTTGGTTTTTTGTTGGAAATGGGATTGATGGTGTGTGAATATAGCAAATTGTCGCCCCACTAGGAAGTAACGAAAATGCTTCACGGCGGAATACGCAGCCTGAAACTCCGTTTGCAGGTGCTCTATATGAAGCGCTAAATCTTCGTGTAAAAAAAACCGTTCTGTGTAATTTTCTGTAGAGCTGCTCTAATAGCTGTTTCAGAAGCGCCTGCGTTGAGCACCAAAAGAAGCAGCAACGTATGTAAACGTATCACACAGTGAGACCCTATGTCACTTGTGCGTGAAACGTCGTCGTAATTCAAACGTCATGTGAGGAAATCCGATCAGCCGATTGGGGTTATAATAGCAGTTTTGTGGATATCCTCTGGCGCTACTGTTATCTGGTAATATGGCTTGTTCTAAATGTTCTTCGATTGTAGAAAAAATGTTTCTCCCCGAAGTACACTTGTGAGGTCCTGTGAGTAACGGATATCTGCCGATAACCATCACATGGCCGCCAGTCTACTGACTTCTTTCTTATCAACGGCAACGGACTCGCATTCTTTTTTGGCCTCAAGCGTGTTTGGCAAGAGTCATCTTGGATTGGCGAATGTTGTGGATCCCGAAGTAATAATAAAATGCATTTCTCCGTGCTGCGTGCTCATTACTATGGATAATACCCCGTTACTCAAGGAAAACGGTCCAATGTCCCAGAGTAAATGTTGGCTGGTTCTTCTTGTTTATGGATGTGTGCTGGGGAAAAGCAGTTGGGACAATGTCTTGTGCAGCTTGAGTATCGTTGCACCTCGAGCTGTATGGGAGAGTCGAATTTCTTTTCTTGAATTTGGTTTTTCTTTTTTGAGATCAATGGACCATTCTGATGTCATATTATATCGTCTCAGGCCGTGATATTTCAGCAACGTACAAATCCCATCCCCAAATTCGAGTTTCAATTCATAGATTGAGATCGGAGTAACGTTTGTACCCTCAGATTAGTTTATGCCGCTAGATTTTGGCGTTCAGATATAGCACATGCTGTTGCAGACACATCAACGGTTCCACGAGGAATACTGTTCCTGAAAGCCGGTCCGTTGCGGGCAGATGGCTGGATATGGATGGCCAGGCTAGTTGGGGTTGAATTTAACTTATGGCAGTAAGCGCGCGAAAATAGAACAACGATCCACTTATTTTCGAGTTTGATGGCTAAAGGTTTTTTCCAGGGAGCTATGGGAGGCGGAGTTCCTCAAAAGAGATTACCGAAGATCCGTAAAATATGTAAAAAAAAATATAAGCAGTTTCCGCTACATGCATTACTATAAACTACACTGAAGGGATCACCATATAAGTACATTTTGACCGTAGTTGGTACCTTCCCGTAATTATTTATAAATAAAGATAAAGTGCAAATTTAATATTTTATTATCTTTCCTTCTATTGTTTTAATAACATCTTGGAATAGGGCATAATAACCAAGAGATTTATTGCCAAAAAAATAGCATCTTGCCGGATATCCTCTGTCTGTCCTACAAAAGGAGGTTTTCCTTAGGTCGAATCGTCTAAAGAAAAAAATAAAGCAGTTATATCTACAGCTCTCTACCCGGTGATGGACAGTGTTGTCTATAATGAGTGAACACCTCCGGAGGCCGAAGTGCACTGAAGGCTCCAGGCGCCAAAGACCGCAGATGTTGATGCTCCTTAAATTTTTCTGTTCTCTTATTGATATTTACAACTGCAACAAGTAAATAGTTAAATGGCAACTTAGTTAATAGACGTGTGGATCCAGCGATGGCACTCCACTATCTTGAGTTATTCTGTTGGTTGGTCACAGTGCTATCTTTTCTTCAGCATCTGCATGGATTGTTGGGAATAGTTTTGAAGAAAGCTGGTGAATTAAAGGATTAGGATGAGCAGTTGTGGATGAATTGAATTAAAGGAAACGAGTTTTACTAGGTGGTTAACGAAAGGAATGTTGAGATGTGAATGGATAGTTAGGTTAGAACGTAGTAGGGTGCATTGACAATTTTTCGAAGGATTTTGAATTGAAGTGACTGGATACGGTGGGAATTGGAACGCTTGGTTGTTCCCCATATTTCTATGCCATAAAACCATGTAGGTCTCAGTAGTAGTAGGCAAAGAAGTCTTTTATTTTGTAATGTAAGTTGGGGTCGTCTGTCTAGTAGTTTTGAGAGTTGTCTGAACCGTCAATTAGTTCAAGTTGTTTGAGTCTAGTGCGGAGATTCCAGGTCAGTCTTTTGTCTAGCTGGAAACCCAGTAATGTACGTTGCCTATGGGGAGATTAGAGTATGGTTAATGTGGATCGGTGGGAGGATTTTTCTAACCAGTGTAAATCCGATGCATTTACTTTTTTGTGGGTTAATTTTTATCTTCCATTTTAAGAGTCAAAATTCCAGTTGTAGGATATGTTTTTGTAAAAAGCGATAACCATTCAAGGGTTCAAGGTTTGGGAACAGGATTGCAATATCATATGCAAGGTATATATTATGGTATTTGGGTGTTGCGGGATGTCTGATATATATATAGATATATAAGGAATAGAATAGCGGTCCAAGAATGCTGCCTTGAGAAATTCCAGCGATTTAGGAAGTATTGGAGACAGGGCGGTACCCTGACCAACTTGAACATGTTTAGGTAGGATTCAATATTAAAAAGTAGGTATGTAGTGGAGAAATCTCTTATGTTTAAAGAGCAAGCCCAAGCTATGCTATGCCTTCCTTATGCTATACCTTAAGAGCTAATGCCATGCTTTATTTAATGCTTGAGCACTGACAAGGAAGATACTCGGGCAGTACTGCTTTCGCTCAAGGGAAGAAGCTATGGCATCCACAACGCGAAGTTCTTGTTGGGTTGTAGAATGATGGGAACGGAAACCAATCCTCGGGTTTGGGGATCAGCATAATAGTAGAAAATTTCCGTAATAAAGGAAAGTATGTTGTTCGAAGTACTGCGTTATGAGGTAAGTTAGATAGTTGTGTACTTTTCTAGGTAACTGTAAAATTTTATCAGTTATCAAATCGAATCCAGGAGATTTTGGACGTAGACGTCGTATTTTAAGGATATGTCAGATAGAGTAAAGAATTTGGGAGGAGGAGAAAGTTGGAGGGGAATATGTAATTGTTCGTTGACGTATGTTGGTCGTCTTAAAATCAGTGTGTGGCATGAAAATGTTCTGAAGATGGGAAGCGAGAAGATTAGCTTTTTCGGTGACATATTTGGCCCAGGATCCATCATTATTTCGCATCGGTGAAGATGTGGATTTGTAAGAAACTATTTTTCTTGTAGCCGTCCATAGTGATTTGTTATCGTTGTTAGTTGTTCAGTCAGTGTACTCTGCGTATCTACTGTTGTAGTATTTGTTTACTTCGTATTTAAGTAGACTGCTTATCTATTGAGACTGGTTTTGTGCGAAGGATACCTTTGCCTTTGGCACAGGATATTAATGAAGCTGTGCGAGGAACAGGAATGGGATGAGTATCAAGAACTAATACAACAGGACTCTGGTCGGAGGAAAGATCGTCTGTTGTATGTGTGTCAGTATGTAAGTGTGAAATATGGGAGGTGAATGTTTGAATTCGAACAGTTTGAATTTGAAATTGGTTACACACCGATGAAAAGATAACCTCTCAACAAAAATATGATTTTTGACAGTAATATTAAGGTAACTGGTTCACTGTCCCAGTAAACAGGCACTCATTCGGGATTAAAAAAAAACTGGTGTGAAACACTCACACAACTTTCTCTTACTCCAGTTCTCAAAATTATAATTGACAAATTTTATAGTTTGTGTACCAAATTTAACGAAATTCGTCGAAAACTGAAAACTGTTCAGTAAAAGCGCACTTCCGGTTTACTAATTTTCTTGAAACTCGGAATTTCAGCCATCTATTTATTTCTAATTCATTATGTTTGGATGATAGAATTGTATAATCAACTATGATAGCAGTTTAGAGAAAAACATAACCCCAACCCTCCCCTAAAAGTGCCCTTAAAAGAATTTTCCCAAAGAAATGTTTTCAATAAAAGATGTAGATCTTTGCATGTTATATATATGAAGTTTCTAAAAAAGTGTCGAAGCCATTTTTGAGAAAATTCCGAAAAAGAGAAATCATTTAATAAAGTCGTAAAGTAAACGCACTTCCGGTTATCCAATTTTTTTTCAAACTCGGAATTTTAACATCATATTTAATTCTAATTAACATTATTTAGATGACAGAATTGTCTAATAAACTGAAATAGCATTTTAGATGGAAACCTAACCCCACCCCTCCACCAAAAGTGCCCTTTAATGCATTTTCCCGGAGAAATATTTCAAATAAAAGTTGTAGCTCTTTGTATGTGTGGTTGATGTTTCAAGTTTAAAGAAAATCGTCGGAGCCATCTTTGAGAAAATCGCAAAAAAGTAAAAAATCCAACTAGTAAAGTGGTACTTCCAGTTGAGGAATTTTGACAGATAATGTAGTGTCAGATCCCATGGTGATACCTAAACGGAATATCAAGTTTCAACTTTCTACGGTTTTTCGTTTTTGAGCTATGCTGTTCACATACATACATACACACCCACACACACACAGACCATTTACTAAAAACCACTTTTTTAGACTCAGGGGACCTCAAAACGGATATTTCCGGTGATAACTCGATATCGAAAATTTGACACGATTACAATACTTCCTCTTACTAGGAGTAAATTCCATTCACCGTCACTCTATAATTTTAATGTACGTTCACCCCTCTCCAATCTACCCCCACCCAACCACGTGTCGAACGTTACACTTATCAAATCAACCTCCTATAAAACATTTTCAATGTTGAAAAAATTTATAAGAATTAGAAGTTCTACTGTTGATAATTCTCATCAGAATAATGCCTTGCTATATCTCAGAATTGATAAAAAAATCAGCACCACGTAAACTTCTGTAAAAAATTGGCTGCAAATTTTAGTTTCTCTTACCGTTGATAAGAAAAAGTATTGCGACCGTGACAAATTTGCAAAGACGTTTTTCAGTGAAAATAATGTTTTGAGTCCCTTGAGTACAAATCAATCTGTTGTGAAAGACTCATATGACTTTATCTTATTGCAATATATTACACACTTCTAAGTGACAAATTTCTAATCCTTTTACTAGATGTTAGTTAAATCTATGGGGTAATCTAAACTTAATAAAATCATTTTTTTTTATGAAAGCTTAAGCTCACCCAAAACCCTATATATGAACTTCCTCGGAGAAGTTTCAAATAAAAGTGATAAATCTAGTATTTATAGTTAGCATAACAATTTAATGCCATCCATTGATGTATTTATGAAGAAAATTGCAAAAAAGTCAGAATTTTGGCAACGTATTAAATTCTAATGAATATTATTTAGATGGAGGCATCATATAAAAAAACTATATTAGCACTTTATAGGAAAACAACCCCATCCTATCCTTAAAAGCATCCTTAAATGAATTTTCCTGAGAAAAGTTTCAAATAAAAGTTGTAGCTCTTAATATACATATGTAGTTGATGAACCAAGTTTAAAGAATATCGTCAGCCATTTTCGAGAAAATCGCAAAAAACTGAAAAATTCATTCTATAATTCCGGTTGAGGAATTTTGGTAGGTAACTTACTGTCGGATCCATGGTGATGCCTAAATGGAATGTCAAATCGAGCTATACTGTTCACATTAACTCAGTGACCATTTCTAAAAACCATTTTTCTGACCCCAAAATGTATATTTCCGATGAAAATTCGATATCGAAAATTAGACACAAATACTTCGAATAATAGAAAGTAAAAAGTAGCCAGTAGTTTAGTGTATGAACAAAATATCTCAAGAACGAAATTTAACAGGAAGCTTAAAATTGGTATTCCGTTTAGATGCCATTAGCACAAGATATTAGTCAAAATTATCAACCAGAAGTGTGACTTTACGGAATATTTTCGCGATTTTTTTTTTTAAATGACTCAAACTATTTTTGCTAATTTTCGTATACCATCTACACGCATAAATACCTATTACTTTTATTTGAAACATTGTCCTGGAAAAATTGATTTTTTGGGAGGTTCTGGGGGAACAGTAAGGTTAAGCTTTCCTCTAGAGTACAACTTCACTACAATGTAGGTACTACCATTCATATAATATTAATAAACATTTTTTTAATTTAAGGCGCGTCAACATCGATGGACATTTGCGTCCGGAGCCTTTTCAGTGCCCTGCCGGCGTCCGGACAATGTTCTTTCGTTATAGACAACACTGTCCATCACGGGAGCTCTAGAGGCTCCTGGGAAAGGAAAATCTAAGGGTAGCACGGCTGGTTCGAACCCGGGATCTTCGCGTTGCTAGTCCAGTATGCTAACTCTTAGCTAATGCCTTCCCTAAATAAACGTTAGAAGCATTGCTAAAATTCCAAATTTGAGGAAAATCGGCCACCGGAAATGCAACTTAAAGAACTGCTTTCTCACTTTTAGGGAATTTTCGCCAAAATGAATATTACCATTTCCTTTAAACTTGGAATCACAAAATAAACCTGTCTCTTTTATTTGAAAAATTAAAAAAATAATTTTAGATATTTTTGTGGAATTTATGAAGTTAAATTTTAAGTATATGGGGTTGGTTAAATGTTATTGGCGCGCTCTTCTGGACTACAATGGCATCACTTCTCTATTTGTCGAAATTGAGATTTTAAAGGAACTACATATTTTTAGAGGTTCCTCTGTTACAAAAAAGTAAATTATTTTTGCACAAAAGTCGAAGGAAGCTCAAACTTGATATTCCGGTCTTTTCCTGTTCTTTCTTTTCAGTGGGTCCAACAATTTTCTTTGTACTTCGCATACTAATTTACATACTATTCTTTTATTTGAGACATTTTTCCCAGAAAATTGATTTTTGGTAGAGCTGTCCACCTAAAGTTTTTCTAAAGTGCTTTTGCAGTGCAATATATATACCTACTTCTACTACCTATATAATATTGTTATATTAAAAGCATTGCTAGAAATCCAAGTCCGAAAAATCTGTTAACCTGAAGTGTGCGGCGTTGCAGAATAGGTTATTAAGTTTTCAGGAATTTACCCCAAAGCGGCTTCAACGATTTTCTTTAAACTTGGGAAAATCTAACTTCGCTGATATAAACCTGTAACTTTTATTTGAACTAATTTTTATCTTTCAGCAAAAATTGATTTTAGGATAATCTGTGAGTAGTTACTATTAAAAATATACTGGCAGAAGGCCTTTTTACGTCTAACAAATTCAATTAACACCTGGAATACACATTTCAGATTCCAAAGTTTGGAAGAAGAGAGTGGATTCATCCTAAAACCAATAAGTATAATATATACCAATTAGTATATTTATATGTAATTCTATACTTAAGTCAAAATTACAAAAATCACTTTAAGATTAAAAAATATATGTTAATATTGTTAAGTATAAAGCCTCTAAAGCAGTTGGATAGACGCAATAATGTCATTTCAACTACATGATGGGTTGCCACTTCCGCGTAACTACATTGGAATTGTCTGGCTTATATATATGAGAAAACTATTTTTTATTATATCAAGCAAAATGTTAGTTGGCTGGGGCCAAAGAGAGTTTTTGCCAACCAAAATTTTGCTTGATTTATTAACATCGGCCTAATGTAACTATTCTTTATATATATTTTTTTTATGTTTATTCTATTGTTTAATAAAGAGAAAGAGTATGAAACGAAATTTCGCATTAAATATTTCTTTTAAAAACAAAATCATCAGCAAAAGTTTTCATACGATATAACATATTTTTTCTGTTGGTTAAACTGTATTTAGTTGACCTTTCGTTTTTCGAGGGTATTTTAGAGTTCAAGCTAATCTTTTTCGTTACCGGAACGAGCCGGCACGTTCTTACGCTAATAAAACATCACATTTTTTAAAGGTAAATAATTTATTTGATAGAAAATTCCGAAACTCTTTTAATGCCTCTTGAATACTAGTAAAGGTGTTTTGGATTAGCAATAAATCTGAAAAATTGCTAATTCAATTAATATGTAATATGAGAACTCCCATTATTTATAAGTTGTCTATTTGCATTATTTATAAGTTAATTTTTGTTTGCTTTCGTTTGTTACTTTGGTTTTCATTTATTTGAAAAGAAAATATAGAGTTAATTTATTTATTAATTCCAAAAATAATGTCCCACGTTTAAAAGATAGTATGAGAAAATGATAGTAAATTGTTCCAGAAAAAAAAATTGAGGTTAAGAAACTTTTATTTTCTGCTTTTAAGCCGTGTTCCTGACAGTTTTTTCAATCAGGAATTTAAATGGAATTCTTCAAACTATGACTTCTTAATGTATATTGAATCATATAATAATAAATTGCGTATTATTTGGCATAATTATGTTCAGAAATGTTTTATTATTGAAGCTATAAGTCGTCCATTTCGAAGTTTTAATAATGACTGTTTTACTTTCTTTTACTGCTGTAAGAGAAAGTATTGCGATCGTTTCATTTTTGTACAGAATTTTGTGCCATTTTGTCAATTTCAATATTTTCAAGTTTTAAATAGATGACAGATCACTCTATTCTTTCGTATCTTTTTTCAGCTGTTTAGTATTGTATCCCTCATTAATAAAATTAAACGACCTCAGGCGGTTAGGAGACGACTTGTTGAATAGGTGTTTACTAATTTGTGAATATTTTCATTGATTTATTTCTGTAGTTATTTCTTTGAAATATTGATTAGAAATGTGCAACATTAGGACATCTTACATCATCCATCTGTCCCTTAAATTTTCCTTTTTGAATGACTCATGCCTAATTCCAATCTGTGAATCAATTAACATTTTTTTCTCATGATCTCAGTTCTGAAAATTTGGCCTGAACGTTATAATTTCATACACTTAAAAACAGCATATCCAATTGCCGATTTTTTTTCTGAACCTTAATCGCATGCCCTTGTGGTGCCCAAACTGATGATAAAATTAAAATTTGGACTGCTTGTTGCTTGTCAGAAATATTAATATTAAACTAGTTATAAGGTAATATTAAACTAGTTATAAAAAGTATGCAATTATAAAGTATTGGTAAAATTTATAAGTTTATCTTTCTACCAAATTTATTCGATAATTTAGTTGTATGTAATAATTGCGGTCGGTACTTTTGCCATTTAACAGTTTTTTGTTATCTATTTATATTTCCTTCGATATCTATAACTGAAAATAATAAATATCATTTCTGTTATAAAGTACACTTGATTATGACATTGTTTATTTGAATATAATTCATAATTTCTATATTGGAAATCATTCACAATCACTCCATATTTGGGTTAATTAAATTTTTTTTTTTTTTTTTTCACAAAAATAATTATTTGTATTTGATTCTCTTACTCGGGTTTCATGCTGTTAAATTAAGCTGTTGCTTGGAATTAGTGCCCTAAATTGTGATGATATTTTCCCGTTTGCCTTGCAGCCTTATGTTTTTGCGTTTCTATAATGAACTTTTAGAATAATATTTAAAAGAAAGAGATAATATAGTTTATGCAGTTGTTTTGTTTTGTTAACAAATAGTCTAAAGTATAGACAACAATTATTATTTATTGAAGAACCATTAAAGTAGATTACAGATTGATAACTATTTAAAAAATCTGGTGAGACCCCTCACGCGACGTAATATAGTATAAACAGGACATTTTCTTTAAAATTGCAACGTTACAGTATTTTCAATTTTATTTCTATACCTGAATGGCCTCATGCGGAACGCTCTATGTCAAAACTAAGGAAGCTTATTTGAATTTAGACTAACTGACTGACCTCCAATACTCCTCTAAAATCATTTTTTTTGTCAAGTTTAAAGAAAATCATTGTAACCGTTTGCGAGAAAATACCAGAAAAATCAAAACCTATTCTGTATAAGAGCACTTCCGGTAAACCGATTTTTTCAAATTTGGAATTCTATCAATTCTTTAAAGTGTATTAATATTAGGTTGGTGGTAAAAACATTTCTTTTACTTTAGAGGAAAGCTAACACTATTGTTCCCCCAGAACCCCCAAAAAATCAATTTCCCTTGGAAAATTTTTCAAATGAAAGTGATAAGGTATTTATATGTGTAGATAATATGTAGACACGCATACATACACAGAACATTTTTTTTTTGTGTTCAGTGACCCCAAACATGTATTTCCGGTGAAAACTCGATATCGAAAATTGCACACGATCTCAGTACTTTATTTTACTAGGAGTAAGCGAAAATAAAAATATAAAAAAAAATCTGGTAGAAAAACTCACACATCTTTCTCTTACTGCAGTTTACAAAATTGTAATTGACAATTTTATAGTTAGTGTACAAAAGTTATTATAATTAAATTAAAGGTTATTGGATTCAAGAGTAAACAAATTTTGCTCTCACGGAAAATATCCCTGATCGTTTCCAGCTCTGCGGAGCCTATCACAACAAATGCTACTGTATATTGATTATCCAGTTATGGAAGTATTGACAGCTGCTAGAAACTCTAGTACAATTCACTGCCACCGCCCCACCATCTGTAGTTTTTACCAGGTTTGTTAATATTATGGTTCAGGAATTCTGCCACTAGTCATTCATTCAACATGGCTACAACTCAGTTTAATGCTTAATTTTCGTGAGATATCCAGGTAATCTTTAATTTAATAATAATTATTAAAAATATACATTTAATTTTGCTGGATGGTGGGGACGATGGGAGTGAATTCAAGTAGAGGTTTTTACAAGCTGTCAATAATTCCATAATGAATAATCAATATACAGTAATATTGTAAAAAATATATTTCCGTAGCGTACAAGTTAAATTACTATAATTTAACATAAACTCATCAAGAACATAATCATATTTTTTAATGGAGGTCATCTAAAGATATTCTAGCTGATTCAATAGAGGCAGCGTGAATTTGCAACGAATTTCTGAACCCGATACTAATCTAGATCTAATTGGTTGAATCCCAGGAACTGGCTGGACTCGATACCGGATTTGATTCAAATTATTTCGTTCCGGAGAGAAAAAATAAATCGAATCACTGAATCAAATCAAAAAAGTGATTAGCTAGTGGTAGCGCTCTGGACTAGATACTCGGAGGTTCCCCGGGTTCGAGTCCAGCAGTGGTGCCCTTAGATTTTCTCTGCCTAGGAACCTCTACATTCACTGTCCGGATGCACTGAGAAGGGTCCGGGCGCCCAGACCATAGATGTTGACGCATCTTAAATAAATAAAAGGATCTAGCCAACAGAAACGCTTGGAAGTGAACCGGTTCCGCGGAGTCGTTCCAAAGACAATGCTGTCAGTAACTGAATCCACCTTTACATTCGCAACTCCAGATCGCTCCCTATGTGTTTATTTTATTTTTTAAATGTTCTGCAAAGTTAATTAGAAAAATAATATTAAAAAATGATAATCAACAAAAAAAGTATTGTAATAAATGAATGACACACATGAAGTTTTATTTTACGAAAGATTATGCGACTGATGTACACATGTCAATTTACAATAAGTATATAAGCTAATATGATAATGCAATGATTTGATTGGTAGTCGCCCATTGATGATTACTCTAGCTGTTTAAGAGGTCGTAAATAAGCGTCATAAAGGTGCGAGAATACTCCCTTGAGGAACTCCTGCATGGATTTGGTACATGGAAGAGAAAGAGGTACCTTTACAGACTTGAAAAATCTGTCTGTAAGGTACAATTTTAGGATGAGATAAAAGGTTTTTAGAAAGATGTCCTTGAGCTTTCACAACAGTCCTTCATACCATGCCCTGTTAAAGGCCTGCTCATTATCTAAAAAGATAATATCTGCCCTCAAGGGAGGAGGTGAGTTTGTTGAATAGAAGAGTGAAAGGATCTGAAGCCAAATTGGTGATTGGGAATGATATTAAGTGGTTCTAGGATGTGGTAAAGACGTTTAATAAGGAGTTTTTCTAGGATCTTTCCAAGAATGGGAAGGAGGCTGATAGGGCAGTAAGAAGAAGGATTATATGTGTTTTTTTTTGGACCAGGGAATCATTTTGATTGTAGAAAATTTCCATGATATTGGGAAAAGAGTGGTTCGAAGAACGGAGTTGAAATGTAGGTAGTTGAACATTATAGCTTTTTTAGGAAGTTTAAAAAGAAAAGACGGTGTTATAAGGTCATACCCTGGAGATTCTTTATAGGAAATAAAAGCGCTACATTTAAAAATGATATTTGATTACTTGAGTTGTTTGTACATTTTATTATGTTGTTCCATATAATGTTTTTCTCTAGAGTTTAATTTAATGAATTTATGTAAATCCCATGTTTGGTAGGTAGCGTAATAATATTCATACATTTGGGAGAATAAAATGTGAGTATTATAAAATATTAAAAACAAAAAGAATATCGTTGCTAATTATTAGCTTACTATATTTATTATGAACAAGAAATGCAATTTTGTTACAATAATGAAGTTAATTATGAATTTAAACATTTCATGAATAACGATATTTGAACGAGTTTTTCAGAAATACACGTTTTGAAGTCCTCTGAGTCAGAAAAAGTGGTTTTCAGAAAATGGTGTATGTAGTGAACAGCATTGCTGGAAATCGAAAAATGTCAAACGATCCAAACTTGACATTCTATTTGGATGTCACCATGGGATTCGACAGTAAGTTAACAGTCAAAATTTCTTAACCGGAAGTACCACTTTACTGAATGGATTTTTTTACTTTCTCTTACTCCTAGTAAGAGAACTATTGTAATCGGTCAAATTTGCGAAATCGAGATTTCACCGGAAATACACGTTTTGAGGTCCCTTAAATTCAAAAAAGTGATTTTTAGAAAATGGTCTGTGTGTAAGTGAACAGCAAAGCTCAAAAACGAAAAATCGCAGAAAGTTCAAACTTGATATTCCGTTTAGGTATTACCATAAGATCCGACAGTAAGTTATCTGTCAAAATTCCTCGACTGGAAGTCACTTTTCCAGGGTTTTCACTTTTTTGCGATTTTCTCAATAATGCACCCATCATTTTCTTTTATCTTGCTATAATATTAACTATACTTGCCAAACATTTACAACTTTTATTTAAAACATTTATCCGGGAATATACATTTAAGGGCACTTATGTATGGGGTGGGGTTAGGTTTCCTCTAAAGTCTATTTTAGTTTATTATACAATTCTATCATAAAAATATGAATTAGAATTAAATATGATGTTGAAATTCCAAGTTGAAGAAAATCGAATAACCGCTTTCCAGTGCGTTTTACTGAACAGTTTTTCAGTTTTCGCGATTTTATTCATGAACTTCGACGGATTTAATTAAATTTTGTTTACTAACTATGAATATGGAGTTGTTGTATCACTTTTGTTTGAAACTTTTTTCAAGAAATTCATTAAAGATGTTTGGGGGGGGGGGGTATGTTTTCAAAAAAATGTCATTTTATTTAAGTTTAGATTCTCCCATTGATATATAAATACTCAAAACCGGAAAATCACAGTAAGTTCTAATTCCATGTGGGTATGCCTAGGAGGTTAAGAAGGTTTGGACGCTTAATCAAATGTATCCTACTAACAAATCGCTTTATTTTATATATACATTTGTTTTTAATTTAAGGCGCGTCAACATCAAAGGTCATGGTCGCCCGGAGCCTTCTCAGTGCACTGCCGGCCTCCGGACAGTGTTCTCTCGTTACAGACAACACTGTCCATCACGGACAGTGAGCTGTAGAGGCTCCTAGGAAGAAAAAAATCTAAGGGTAGCAGTGGACTCGAACCCGGGTCCTCCGCGTGGGAGTCCAGAATGCTAACCACTTAGCTATTCCCTTCCCTACTTTGGTGTTGCAACTTTGGCAAACATGGCTACATCGATTTCCTTTACTCACACACAAACTAGACACAATAGAATCATCACTTTTATTTTAAACACTTTTGTTGGAAAATTGATTTTACGATGTTCTAGAAGACGATAACGGTAGGTTTCTCTAAGTTGCTAATTCACTGTAATAAACGGATTTCCCATGTGTATTATGTAATGAGCATTGTACGTTTTCGTCATGGATTGTGAGAAGTTTTTGAATGTATATTCAAGTATTTCTTAGTATTATGGAATTTGACAATTCTGAATTAGAACTTTGTTTCCATTTTCGGTAGGTTACAGCATTTCACTTTCACATGGCAAATATAGCTATACCAGTCAAATTAAACCTTTTTCCACTTTACATGGTTATAAACCACTTTTCAGATAAATTTATCCTTTTCTGAACTACTTTATTACGTCATGTTGATCATTTAGAACACCTAGAAGTACTTAATATTGATTCTTCTTTGAAGGGATAAATTTGTCTGAAAAGTGGTTTATACTGTTCAAAATATGGTAATACAAGATAGTAATTAGGTTCAAAGAAAGATTAATAGGTGTTCAGATTGGTTCAAAATAAGATGAAAAAGGTGACAGGCTGGTTCAAATGCTTTTATTGTACTCAATTGTGTTCCAAAGTATTCAAAATTAGGAAACTTTTGGATCAAAAAATGTTTATTTTAGTGGGGAAAGTGTTCAAATTATTCACAGTAAGTAACACTTTGGTTCAAAAAAGGATTAATGCGGGAGAAAGTAATTAATCAGATATAGGAAATACATTGGGTAAAAAAAAGGATTAATTCGAATGGAAAAAGATTTAATTTAAATGGAAAAAGGATTTATTTGAAATAGGAAATGTTTATTTGGAATGGAACAAGGTTTAATTTAAAGGGAAAAAGGTTTATTTGAAATGAAAAAAGGTTTAGTTTAACGGGAAAAAGGTTTATTTGAAATGGATAAAGGTTTATTTGAAATGGAAAAAGGTTTAATTTTAAAAAAAAGGGAAAAAGGTTTATTTGAAATGGAAAAAGGATTTATAAAAGGATCTTCATCAAAAAAAGCCCCCTCCCCTAAATCACATACCAACTTTCTACACCTTCCACTCAGTTTTTAGTTTATTTCTATTCATTTATATAATTAATATTGTTGTATTTCTCTTCTACTATTCCTCATACATACTTCCCAACTTTTAAATGTTCTCTTCTGGTCTTCTTTGCAAGTATACCTTACTCGGTAGAAATAATAACCTCCTCTAACATTCAACTCTCCATTCGTCCTTAACAGGTATCGTATCTTTTTAATTTTTAATATTTTTTAATCGTTAAATGCTCTGGTTTTATTACGTAATTTTCTGTATTTCTCTTTGTTTTGTTTATGTAGTTCCTGAGGAAGGATACCAAATGTGTCCAAAACATCGAATGAACTTTTAAAGATATAAAGTTTTTCCTTTGGTCCCAGCCAACTAATATTTTGCTTGTTTGATTAACAACGGCCAAACATAACTATTGTTTGTATTTAAATTGAAAAAGGTTTAATTTGACTGAAAATGCTATATTAAACTATGGTTTGTCAACATTAATATAATCTGCAGAAAGTTACTCCTGATTTGTAAACCAGAAGAATAGACGGTCTTAACAAAATTTAAATATAAATCATTACTACTGACATCACTACTAAAATAAATGTTACAATTAATTATTAAACAATGATCCTGTTTTAGATACTTTCAAGTTTCAGTTGGAAACCCAGATGTACATATTAATTCACTGAGTTTCCATTAGTCATTTGCATTTGGACCCGATTTAATGTATATCTGCATTATATCACATAAACGGGATAATTTTTACCTTTCAAATTGTAATTTCATGAAGCAAGTTCGAATTAGACACACTAAGTTAATGGTTCTAACTGCACTACACTAAGAAAATGAGGTATACTCAGAAAGAGTATCACTTTTAGTCCGACAATTTTAAACAAATAAACTTAATGATTCCATGTTGATGTTTAGTTACTTCCATCCATATTGACAGGATCCACTGGTGCAATGTAACTCCAGTCCATGATTAAACCTACTACAACCCGAAGAGAGAAGGCTACAATTAAGCTATCAGAAAGGCTGATGAGACTTCCAGACCCATTCTGGAGAAACCACTGCATTGCTAGTCAGTGTTTGAAATTGCAGAAGGCAATGCTGGCTGAAGCAAAAGATATGTATGGACGGTATGGAATGATGGCCAGTAATCGAGAACTGTTCCCTAGCTCCTCAATGCTTCCTGCAAGTGTCTTCTGTCCTATTCTAAGCTGACTCTGTTAGAAACTGTAAAAAAAGATGAAAGAAGCGAAACAAAACATAAGCTGTTGACTTCAGAGATGCTGTGCTCTCTCTACCACAACTATTTTTTCAGCTATTGTTCTATTAAAGCGTCATTTGGAAAACATTACTCTGACTTAAATAAGCAGTTTCTGTAATTATGCTTTTTCCAGATCTCACTATACCAAAATAATCTCTCGCTTGTTACTTGCTTCGCTAATATTTTTGAAGATGACAATCAGGAAGAAGTAAAACTTTTTGTACATACGGTAATGCATGTTCAGAGTAAAAAGGAGTAAAGGGCGTATACCTGTCCCGAGATATATTATTTAGTTTAGGATGTTACCGGCAAACAGTACTACCTTTTGCAAACAGTACTACCTTTTGATAAAAAATATATTTAATTTTCTGTATAATCACTTCACATAAATCCCCAAACTTGCGCAGCATAGCAAAGTATTGACCTGAATGAGGAATTAAAAATTTCTAACTTAGTACTAAATGTAATTTCATTTTTCTTTAAAATAGTACTATAGAAGGTACAATACCTGATTTCGCCACCCTTAACTTTTCCACAAAATGGTGGCCAAACGACAATTGGGGTGACAACCACACTCCAAGATATTTATATTGATTTACAGTATTTATATATTTTCACTCAAAAACCCATCGTTCATTTCGAGCAAGTGTACTTCCTTTTCTAAAAAAAACTATGATGAACTATGATGGGATTTATTAAGATTGACATTCAGATTCCATAATTGGTAATATGAAGCTAATCTATCAATCATGTTCTGAAGTATAGTCGGGTCGCTTGCAATTACTATGTTTCAGCATAGAGCAGACATTAACATTAACCCCAGCAACTCGAATACCTTTTTTAACATAATCACACAATCACCTATGAAAAGCGAGAATAAAATTGGCGACGAAACGCAGCCTTGTTCAAGACCAACTTTGGTAGAGAAACTTTCAGTTAAACCACCGTAAGATCATACTGATGATTCTTTATAAAGTCCTTTCAAGATTTCAATCAATTTTGATGCTCCTAGTGAATAAAGCTTTCAGTAAAGTGAGTCTTTTTCAGAGAATCAAAAGCAGATTTTTAAAATCTATAAAAAAACAAAACAGCTTTTGACCATTTTTTGCGTTTTAATTTTCACTATGCTCATTAAATTAAAAATGTAATCAACCGTGGTTTATCCATTTCCAAATTTAGTTTGAACTTCAGATAATTTATTATTATCATTAACTTAACACTGAAGACTCTGTAAGAATAGAACCGTGAACAATTTGGAAATACGTCAGAAAATGATAGGCCCCTATAATTTTCTGTCACATTTTTTATACAAAGGAAAAATAGACTTAGGAACACTGGCCCTATCTTAAATGAGATTAAAATTTTGAGGTCCTCTGAGTCCAAAAAAGTGGTGTTTAGAAAATGGTGTGTGTGTGTGGAGAGAGAACAGCAAAGCTCAAAAACGAAAAATCGCAGGAAATTCAAACTTGATGATATTCCGTTTAGGTATCAGCATGGGATCTGACAGTAAGCTATCTGTCAAAATTCCTCAACCAAAAGTACCACTTTATTGAAGGTTTTTTTTCTTTTTTTGCGATTTTTTCGGAAGGGGCTCCAACGATTTTCTTTAAACTGGGTATATCAACTACATATAGAAAGATGTATAACTTTTATTTTAATATTTCTCCGGGTAAAGTTATTTAACGCGGCTTTTAGGGGAGGGTAGGGTTATGTTTTCCTGTAAAGTGCTATTTCGTTTATTATATAACTGTGTCATCTAAACAACATTAAATAGAATTATATGTTGCTAATATTTCGAGTTTGAAGAAAATCAGTTAACCGAAAATAATATCTACTGTACAGTTTTTTCAGTTTTCTCCAAAAAAAAAAAACCTCGAATTTATTAAAAATTATAAGTTAAGAAAAAGTCGTGTGAGTGTTTCACACCAGAATTTTGAAATTTTAATAGTTGAAATGTAGTTTAATTTTTATTTTTTCTGCAATAATAGCAATAGCTTAAAATAAATTTCAATTGTATAATAATTATATTTATTTATTTAGTTCATTTATAAATTTTTATTTTATTTTATATATATGTGTATTTCTTATTTTTGATTTGAAGTGTGCTTTATAATAAATAACCTTCGTACAGACCGCGAAGAAGGCAATAAATTTGCCGAAACGTCGGTGAAAATTTGTAAAAAGTTTTTTTTGTGACCGAACCTCCAGCAACCATTTTACAATATCAAAACATTGGTGTAAAATTAAACTTTCTGTATAATAAACAAAAGTTGATTATCTATGTGCGTATGCGCATATGCGTGGAGTAAGAGAAAGGAGAGGTTATCTGAATTACTTCAATTTTAGAAGTAAATTTCACCTCTTTAGACCCGACTACAGATCATCTCCTCTATACTTACCTCCTCCAAAACACAAAGAAGCACACACCAACGAAAGTTTCACTCACACAATGTAAATTCTTTAACTTTAAGTTTACGATTTAATCAGCCTGTCTTTTTTCTTAATTTAAATTTTTCGAAAACTATCCGATAGAATTTTTCCAAACTGAGGAAAACACAACACATTAAACTTTAACTGTGCAAATTTTTTAAAAAAAATTCACTAACACTCTACCTCGAGTGAACCACATATATTTTGCAACTTTATTTGATTTAAGTTCATTATCTTTTTTATAGAGAAGGTAACTTACAGGACATTTCTATAAGAATTCTAATGGTTGTGTTTTTCCAATAATCTAAGCACAGCGTACATTTCTTATTCTTATAAAGATGCATAAAATGTTTTTTCAGCTATTGATTAGCAAATTTTAGAATTAATGGTTGATAATATTATACTTTTGAATTTGTTTGCAGATGATAAATAGATTTTATTGGAGTGTGATCTGGGGGGGGGGGTGAAACTTCAGAGCTTGTTCAAACATGCCAGGGGGATACCCAACTAAACGAACATCAACCGCGCAGCTTTTTCATTCCGAGCCGCGCGATGTAGAATGGCTGAACAGACTAAGTCATGCCGTAAAAAAAAAAAATTATGATCTAGCATTTTGTTTTTTATTTGCAGCAAGTCTTGTCTGAGTAATGAATATGTAAAACATTCATTACTCCTGACCATGGTCTGATTATATACTCTTATATTCTCAGACCATCGTAATGAACAATCTCTGGCATGTAGCTTTATTTTTGCCTCGTTTAATTTTTTTAAGATACTGCTATAGACTTTACGAAGGTTACATTTCAAACTTCCAACAGACTCTTTAATTTCCTCTCAAAATGAATCAAGAGGATATATTTTGTTTTTCGGCTTTAACGTCCTGCAATTGTTTTAATACAACCCAATTCTATAAAAAGTACTCTGAACCTTAATCAAGACGGCCAAGTATGGTCACAATAAAGTCACCAACGTTGGGTTGTTCCGCAGATCTGGAAAGGATCAGAGATATTTTCCGTGATAGCTACTTCTTTTCATGGTCATCGACGGATTCGGGCTTTCGCCTATCATCAGGATGTTTTTGTCAAAACAGTGTGATAACCTAGGCTTTACAGCGTATCAACTAAATTTGCTCAAGTCAATTTGTGCAAGTCTATGTTATCACACTGTTTTGATAAAAACTTCCTGGTGATGGGCGAACGCCCGAAACCGGTCGATGACCACAAAAAGAAGCAGGCCTCACGGAAAATATCTCTGATAAAGTCAAAGTCTCCCACCACTTTCACTAAAGTGCCTGCATTCTCCTCCGCAGCTATCAGTAGATAATTCATACTTAAAACTAAATTTATATAATTAAGCAAATAAATTATAAGTTCATCTTATCATTTAATTAAAATATTATTTCTTTTTTTCAAAAGAAATGAGATTAACCAATTCTTTATAATGTATTATTGCAGAAACAATATGTCTCTTAAACTTCAAAAAACGGCTCCAGCCTTTACAACTATCGCAGTGGTGAATGATGAATTTAAAGAAATTTCATTGTCTGATTACAAAGGAAAATATGTTGTTCTGTTTTTTTATCCTTTAGATTTGTAAGTACATATTCACTGAACCATCATCATAGCAATAATAATTATAATAGCTTTATTTATATTCACATATATTCCAACAGCTTCTCTTAATGGCACTTCTGAGCTGGACAATTATATTTCTTTCTCTCACTAGATGAGTACAACAAATTAAACAAAGATATATATATAAAGATAACAAGCTTACTATTCACTACATATAAGCTTGTTAGTCACTATTTATTTTTTTCCCTACGACAGTGTTTTTGGTAGGAAGCACATTTCTCTTCTCGCAGCCTATACGTTTCTGATCTTTCCCACCAGTTATCAGCACCATTTAAAATCTGCAAAGATAATTTTGGGCAAGTTGCTTTATGATTAGTATTCATGGGTTCGCCTAGATCACAAAGGGGTCATAAAGGGCGCAAAGCCACCAGTTTTAAAAAGGTGGCGGCGAAATCTCTTCGTGGGAGAGTGGTCGGTACTCAGAAGGGTCTCCCAAACCTTCTTTACATTCGCTGTTCTTCTTTATTGCTAATATTATTTTTCTTTTTTTTCTGTCTTAGCTTGTACATAAGTGGCGGGTTGATGGTTGTGGCAAGTTCGCCTCATTCGCCGTTCTGTCTGTTAACTCGTTCCCTTTCACATTGCAGTGAATGGGAACGCACTGATAAATAACTGTCCACCCACCCTATGTTAATCAAAAAACTCACCGCTTCTCTGACTTCTATACCTGACTATTACTCGCCGGCTCTGCTATTCTCCTGCTACATTTCTCTCAAGGTTTAAGGCGCTGATATCTTTTCAGGACCTTAGAGGTTCTATTCCCGATTGATGGATTATCGCCCTGGAATCGGGGTGGATTTTGGAGCACCAATTACAACCCTTAATGCCTTGTTCTGAACATTGTCGAGGATTTTGATCCTCCATTAAATGACTCAAAGTTGAAGAGTCAGTAAATGTGGCATATTTGAAGTTTTTCCTGTTGTTTTTAACCATTCCATTATCCTTTAAATGTTCACCAACGTAACCATACTTATCGGTGGGACCTGAGAGGCGGTCGGCCTTTTGTAGTAGTTTTAGTCACGAAGTATACATTCATACCTAAGCTGGTCCAGTTATTCCATTTCCTTGGAACTCGGCACATCCATTCCTCATGTTTAGGCGCGCTACCCTATGTAGATTTCTCACTTTTACCTTATCTAACAAGAAGCGATTACAAATTTCGAAAAATGTTTCCAACATCTATCATTTCTAATCGCTATTTAAACATAAATTATTTCTTAATTATTTTTATTACAAGTCTACACTTTTATTGTAACAACAATCTTATTGCAGCACTTTTGTATGCCCAACTGAAATTATTGCTTTCTCCGATCGTGCTGAGGAGTTTAGGAAAATTGATTGTGAAGTGCTGGCTGCTTCCTGTGATAGCCAGTATAGTCATTTAGCCTGGGTCAATACACCAAGAAACCAGGGTGGATTGGGCAAGATGGAAATACCAATTTTGGCTGATAAATCCGGAAAAATTGCACAAGAATATGGTGAGATTGTTTGTTTAATTTGATTTGTTTTTTTTGTTTTTTTACAAGGCCCATCACATTCGATTTTATTTGACTCTAGGGCCTTCTTAGTGCCCAGCCAGTTCCGAGTTTCTTTTACTACAGAAACACTGTCCATTACCGATAGTGAGCTGTAGTAGAGGCTTCTAGCGCACTAAAATTAAGGGCAGCGCTGCCTGGACTTGTTCCACCAGTTTCAGCGCAGTTTACTGAACCTCTATGGCTTCTGATCTTTCATGATTCCATCCAATGCTATCGAGATGCAAAATACTAGGAAATTATGTACCCAAGAGGGTTGTTCGTTATACTTTTCTTCCTAACTCGAATCATCCAACAGAAAGTAGGTCATATTAGGTCACAGATGTGACCTCGTTCCTTGTTACTTTTAAACGTCCCTCCTTAATCTAGTTGATCCCTCCTCAGTCTAGTTGATTGCGAGAAGTGCCTTATAGAAGTTGTGGGCTCGCCTATGTGGAAGTGTGCTGTTGATGATAGTGTGTCAAGGGTAAGAGAGAAGTTGTTTATTATTTTAATCATTTGTGCGTCAATGTCTAATATGTCTGTTTCAAAGCTGCGCCAAATTTGGGCGTTGCAAATATAAATGTATTAGTTCCATCAATTGAATCGCATCAAAGCGGTAGTTAGCACAGCTGGTAGTGTCCTTCACGTTCATAAGTTTAATTTTTATTTTACTAAAAGTTATTACTATAAGTAACAGTTTTGAATTTGATTTTTGACAGAAACATATGAGGTCCGCTGAATCAACTGTCACCTGTCATTTCTGAAAACTCAGAAATCATTATACAAAACCTGTTTTAAAACATAAAGAGGTATTGCGTTTGTTCCCCTATTTGTAGGACTGAATTATTGATACCAGGAGTAGTAATAAATTGTTTTATGTTTACATTTTCCTTCTTTTTTTTTTCAAAACTCCGTACTTTTTTACCCATCAGAGTCACTGCTGGTCGATATTGGCCTTGATCGCTTACGTTATATTTCGTACTACAGAACTGCTATCACTTCTAGACACTTCACGAGAATAATCAATGGTTCTAATATTTTGAGCACCTAAACTCATTCTATTTCGTCATCATCCACAACACTTTTGTCTTCATTTTCGTATAATAAATTCAAACTATCCATTATATAAGATACAGTTCCTTTGTTTTCCTAAATATCACTAAAATAAAATTCTAGGTTGTACAAAAAATCTTTTTTTCCGTTTTTGGTCGCGTAAGGCACTGAAAACGAACATCAACTGTTGATATCTTTGCCGAATTTCCCACTTTCCAGATAAGTTTTCTCGTGGTTGGTTGACTGGAAAAACCCCTTCTCTCTGGCGTTTTGTCCGAAGATTCAGCAACTTTTCAGCTCTTCAGTGACGACAGCACAATCACATCAACACTTCTCTTCATAAAAAGAATAATTCGCCTCATCTTTTCTCCGCATTTTGTCATTAGGAAACCCCAAATTTAGTTGAAAGTGACGCTTTTCTGCTTGTATTCTCAGAGCGTACTGCCCGAAGATATTGTACTCTTATTATGAAATCCAAAAATAATACCTGCTTGTTAATCATATTTATTTGTAGGTCCGGTTCCTTACATATTATATAACAGCAGAATTTTTTTTTTTTTTTTTTTACATAGTTTCCCTTTAATAAAACATGTTTACATTTTATCTCAACTCTATTTTGCTTTATACATTTATGTTGATTTATAATGTTTCATATTGTAACATAATAATAATGTAGATATTAATTAATATAATAAAATTTATGTTATAATAATTTAGTGATTTCAAGTTAAATATATTATTGTTTGACTTTTTAAGTACAGTATAATTTAATACTTAATTGTAAAATAGTAAATTTAATATTAAATAATCTTAATCATTATTCAATATTAAATAATAATAATTTTAATAATTATTCCATAATATTCAATTTAATATTTACATTAATTATTATGTTAATAATATTAATTTTTTTTTAATGCTTATTTTAATTTTAGTAATAAATTTAATAATGAGACGAACAAATTTTATTTTACAGATTTTTTTGTTTTAGTTTTCTAAAAATACATATCTTTTTATTTTATATGTTGTTAAGTATTTTTTTCATAAAGTGTTTTTCATTTATTCTAACATCTTTTTTTGGTTATTTATACGAAATGTTGCAACTCCTTTGAATTGTATAATTGAATTAGAAATAAATAAATAATAATAACATATCAAAAATAAATTTATTTGTAAAATTTCACCACGAAAATATAGTTCAAACTATCCTCGGGAAAATGTTATGTGTTTTGTCTAACTCTTTGTACAAGTTCCACTTCTACAGAAAACGTTTTGTGGAAAGTCTGATTTCAAACAAAATTGGTCATTATTGATTTGAAAAATATAGAATATTAAAAGTGCAAGTTTTTGACATCAGATTTTTTATTTAATTTCTTTTTAATTATTTTTTCTTTAGTTTTGAAATTTAAAGATGTTCAATCTATTTTCATATAGGAATCTACGACGAGGATTCTGGTATTCCATTCAGAGGATTATTCATAATTGATAGGAAGCAAAATCTAAGACAAATTACAGTGAACGATCTCCCAGTTGGTAGATCTGTGGATGAGACATTGAGGCTTGTACAAGCTTTCCAGTATACAGATGAACATGGAGAAGGTAAGCAATTCTACGACTAAGGATTTTAATATGCCATCATATCTATGATGGATAGTCATATAAAACTTTAATTACCTCCTTACTGAATTTGTATATATTTTTAAAAAAACAAAAATTATGTAAGTATTTACAAACAACTTTTTCTTGTTTTATAAATTTTATTTATTCATTCTCTGATACGACGTCTTGTCCTACAAAGTCATGTTCAGCTGCTAATTTAATTATTTAATGTACATTCATTTAGTGTGTGTCAGCCGTTGTTGAAAAAGAAACTGTATTAAAATTCATTTTGCGGTTTCCTTTAAACTGCTTTTCAATTATTAAACTTATAAGAACATGTAGATTATGGGGTCCTCCCATCAGATTTTAGTTGTAAAACCGCAAACAAAAGATACAAAAATTTGCATAGAATCTATTAAATAATTTAATAATAAAACAGAATACAAACATATATAGTTATTGTATAGGCACTTAATATTTAAATAGCCTTTTTCTCACATATTTTCTTTTTTTCCAATGTCGATTTTTATTGGCATTGAGCCATTTGTTGGCGAGCAGTCCAATAGAGAGCAGCCATTGGATTATACCTGGCTGCGCGTTAATGCACAAATCCTGGCGTGCACATTGTATGGCAGTACATCTGTGTAGGTGCTCGCTCGTCAGGACCCCCAGACTTCATAGCGGGCAAGTTGGTCTGTCCACTTCTCCTGTTCGCCATAGAAGATGTAAGTAGTGGCCAGTTAGCAATCGAAAATCGGCCACGTTGATTCTACGAGGCAGTTCACTATCTAACCGGCCCTCACGCGTGCAGAGGGCCTCGTATCTCTTTCCAATTACAACTTTCGGTGAACATCATTTTGTTTGCGATTCAGTGTGGACCAAATTAGAGAACGGCCGCACGAATATGAAATGGGGGCTCCGGCTGCGATGACGAGCTTAGCTAACTGGTCAGCTTTTTCATTTCCAGCCATTAGAGTCTAATCTGAAACTCCTTTTTAGTAACTAACTAATCATTTTCCGGCAGTTAAGTATGTTGTTCCATAATTTAGTCAGAGCGATAATGGCAGCTTGCGAGTCCACCAGGTTGACAATATTTCTTGGTGAGAGTCGTTCAGTATTTTCTAGAGCGAGCTTTATTGCAGCAATTGCGCCGTCAAAATTCGTGCACGCACGTCCGACTGGCTGGTAGCTCTGAAATATTCTCTGCCATACTCCATGGAATGTTGCACATAGGTCTTGTAAGCTATAGTCAGCACATCCTGTGTTGAATCCCATGTGGTGGCAGTAAGACGTTTCAGGAGTGTCGTGCACTTAGTTCCGGGATCCACTCTTTTGCATTTGCAAATTACAGCTGAGCTTTGAATCAAGCGTTATTCCCAAGTAGGTTGCTGCTTCACTTCCGGTTAGCTCCTGCCAGTTATTTCATAATTTTTGGTCGACGGGGTGAAAAATTGAAGAAGGATCTTTTCGGGATAAATCATAGTTTCATTGTTATCAGCCCACTCTTTCATTAGTTCGAGAGATCGGTTAATATGTAATTCTAGTGACTTGACATTGTTGCCTGCTACCCACAGGATCAAGTCATTGTTTGTTTAAACTTAGAGGTGGCAGAACCGTACTTCAGTTTTAAGAAATGTTTGCTCAGGAAGGATTTCATCCATCGGTGCCAATTTCCGGTACTCTCAAATTTAGAATTTTCTCAAGCAACTTATCTTTCTAAACCCTATCAAACGCGGACCACTAAGACAGCTACTGTGTGATGCTTCCTTAAAAACCGTCGCCTTCCTAAGAGAAACGTACTACTTGGTCCATAGTACATCTGTTTTTCCTGAAACCAACCTGACAGTCGGAGATCACTCTCTTCAATGTACTTTTTTAAACGTTCCATGACCAGCTGCTCTGCAATTTTGCAGAAGATACTGGTTAACGCTATAGGGTGATAGCTTTCAATTTTGTCTGCCGGCTTATCTTTTTACTTTCTCTTATTCCTAGTAAGAGAAAGTATTGTAATCGTGTCAAATTTTCGATATCGAGTTTTCACCGGAAATATCCGTTTTGAAGTCCCCTGAGTCCAAAAAAGTGGTTTTTAGCAAATGGTTGTGTGTGTGTATGTATGTATGTATGTGAACAGCATAGCTCAAAAACGAAAAAGCGTAGAAAGTTGAAACTTGATATTCCGTTTAGGGGTCACAATGGGATCTGACTGTACGTTATCTGTCAAAATCTCTCAACCGGAAGTACCACTTTACTAGTTGGATTTTTTACTTTTTTTGCAATTTTCTCAAAAATGGCTCCAACGATTTTCTTTAAACTTTAAACATCAACCACACATACAAAGAGCTACAACTTTTATTAGAAACATTTCTCCGGGAAAATGCATTGAAGGGCACTTTTGGGGGAGGGGTGGGTTAGGTTTCCATCTAAAGTGCTATTTCAGTTTATTAGACAATTCTGCCATCTAAATAATGTTAATTAGAATTAAATATGTTGTTGAAATTCCGAGTTTGAAAAAAATCGGATAACCGGAAGTGCATTTACTTTACCACTTTACTAAATGATTTATTCACTTTTTCACAATTTTCTCAAAAATGGCTCTGACGATTTTTTTGAAACTTCGTCTATAAACTAAACATGCAAAGATCTACAACTTTTATCTAAAACATTTCTCTGGGAAATTTCTTTTAAGAGCACTTTTAGGTGAGGGGTGGGGTTAGATTTTCATCAAAGTGCTATCCTAGTTCATTATACAATTCTATCCTCCAAACATAATTAGTTAGAAATAAATAGATGACTGAAATTCCAAGTTTCGTGAAAATTAGTAAACCGGAAGTGCGCTTTTACTGAACAGTTTTTTTCAGTTTTCGACGAATTTCATTAAATTTGGTACCCAAACATAAAATTTCAATTATCATTTTGAGAACTGGAGTAAGAGAGAGAACTAGTTGTGTGAGTGTTTCACACCAGATTTTTTTTTAAATGTTTATGTGACGACATTAAAATAATATCTTGTTTAAATTGTTTGCTGAAGATTTTTCTTCAATTAGCTTTTTTTTTCTATTTTATTTTCACAAGGCGGATTGGGTGGGTTGTGAATAAGAAAAATCCTTGTGTTTAATATATCAGAGACCCTGGAGATAACTGAAGAAGTTCAAGTTCGAGGCATTTCTCGGACACGATTTTGTAGTCAAATTCAGGGTGATCACAAAACGTAAGGTTTTTGCGCAAGTGGTACATGACTTCCACAAACTACGTAATCAATCAAATGAATCTCAACTGTTTCCAATATTCGAGCTATTTTCGACAAAATTATCGAAATACTCTTAATGCATCTTAATATTTATACTGGTAGTAGAACCGGACAATCAATTTTTTTTGGAAAATGTTTCAAATAAAAGTGATGGGCTTTTATGTGTGAAATTAGAATGAGAAGATTAAAGAAAATTGTTTGTACTAGACAATCACGAATAACTGAAAACTACTTTAGGGAAATAAAATAAAGTCGCCGCCAGTGAGCTTCCTTCCTTCTTTCGACTCTTTGGGCTATAAAAAGTACACAATATATACGCAACACTTCCTCTTAGAGGAAAAGAAAGTAAAAAATCTGGTATGGAACAATCACACAACTTTCTCTTACTCCAGTTCTCAAAATTATAATTGACAAATTTTATAGTTTGTGTACCAAATTTAATTAAATTTGTCGAAAACTGAAAAAAAACGTCCAGTAAAAGCGCACTTCCGGTTTACTAATTTTCTTGAAACTCGGCAATTTTGGCCATCTATTTATTTATAATTAATTTTATTTTGGATGATAGAATTGTATAATCAACTATGATAGCACTTTAGAGAAAAACATAACCCCACCATACTCCCCTAAAAGTGCTCTTAAATGAATTTTCCCAGAGAAATGTTTTTAAATAAAAAAGTTGTAGATCTTTGTATGTTTAGTTTATATAGGAAGTTTCAAGAAAATCGTCGGAGAAATTTTTGAGAAAATTGCGAAAAAGTGAAAAAAAAAAATCATTTAGTAAAGTGGTAATGTAAAGGCATTTCCGGTTATCCGATTTTTTTTTGGAAACTCGGAATTTCAACAACATATTCAATTCTTATTAACATTACTTAGATGATAGAATTGTTTAATAAACTGAAATAGCATTTTAGATGAAAATTATTAATTCCACCCCTCCCCCATAATTGCCCTTAAATGAATTTCCTCAGAGAAACATTTCAAATAAAAGTTCTAGCTCTTTGTATGTGTAGTTCATATACCAATCATGAAGAAAATGGTTGGAGCCATTTTTGAGAAAAACGCAAAACAGTATAAAAACCAACAAGTAAAGTGGTACTTCCGGTGGAGGAATTTTGACTGATGACCCACTGTCTGATGCCATGATGATATCTAAACGGAATATCAAGTTTCAACTTTCTATGGTTTTTCGTTTTTGAGCTATGCTGTTCACACACACTCACACGGACCACTTGCTAAAAGCCACTTTTTTGGACTCAGGGGACCCCAAAACGGATATTTCCGGTATGGATATCGAAAATTTAACACGATTACAATATTTCCTCTTACTAGGAGTAAGAGAAACTAAAAATCTGGTGTGAAACACTCACACAACTTTCTCTTACTCCAGTTATCAAAATTATAATTGACAAATTTTATAGTTTGTGTACCAAATTTAATAAAATTTGTCGAAAACTGAAAAAACTATTCAGTAAAAGCGCACTTCCGGTTTACTGATTTTCTTCACAACCGGAATTTTGGCCAACTATTTATTTCTAATTAATTTCATTTGGATGATAGAGTTGTATAATCAAGTATGATACCACTTTAGAGGAAGCTGCAACCCTACCCCTCTCCTAAAAGTGCCCTTAAATGAATTTTCCCAGAGAAATGTTTTATATAAAAGTTGTAGATCTTTGAATGTTTAGTTTATATGTATAGTTTCAAGAAAATCGTCGGGGCCATTTTTGAGAAAATCGCGAAAAAGTGAAAGAATCATATTTAGTAAAGTGTTAAAACAAAAGCACTTCCGGTTTTCCGATTTTTCTCAAACTCGGAATTTCAACAACATATTTAATTCTAATTAACATTATTTAAATGACCGAATTGTGTAATAACCCGAAATAGCACTTTAAAGGGTAACCTAACCCCACCCCTCCCCCCAGAAGGACCCTTAAATCAATTTTTCCAGAGAAATGTTTCAAATAAAAGTTGTAGCTCCTTGTATATGTAGTTGATGTATCAAGTTTAAAGAAAATCCTTGGAGCCATTTTTGAGAAAAACGCAAAAAAGTAAAAAAGTCAACTAGTAAAGTGGTACTTCCGGTTGAGGAATTTTGACAGATAACGCACAGTCAGATCGCATGGTGATACCTAAACGGAATATTAAGTTTCAGTTTTCTACGGTTTTTCGTTTTTGAGCTATGCTGTTCACACACACTCACACGGACCATTTACTAAAAACCACTTTTTTGGACTCAGGGGACCTCAAAACGGATATTTCCGGTTAAAACTGGATATCGAAAATTTAACACGATTACAATATTTCCTCTTACTAGGAGTAAGAGAAACTAAAAAAAGAGAAGACGTTTTATGTGAAGAGATAATTAAAGGGATGTAATAGAGAGAGTAGAAACAAAGACAAATCTATTGCGACCTAAAAGATCTATTGTCTCCGTTTATATGTAGATAGAATGTTGACGTCTATAAAGATTAGGATGTGAAAGTGCGACTAGTAAAGTTGATGGAGTAAAGTTTGTCTGTATATAAACTTAACTCAAAAATAGTTGCTTACATTAATGCTTTGTAGCTGTAGGTAATGTGTGCTCTACAAGTAGGTGAAAATATTGTACGTGTTGTTAGACTGGAATACCCCGCAGGAGCGCTCGAGAGAGTGGCTGGTCCACTTTCCTTCCAGCGCTAAAGAGAAAGACATTATTATTTATTGTTCAATTTTTATAAGAAAGTTATTCTTATATTTCGAACATTTTATTTTTTTAAAAATACAATTATGTTTGATGTTAGCCTTTTACCTCTTTCATTGGCTCACTATCTAACTGATAAGGATTGTACAAGTTTCATTAGAAAGTGTGTGCGATCTTGATCGTTAAAAACCGTACGAGCTGATGCATTAGAAATAATAATAAAGGTTTTGAAAGAGTAAAGATTAAGTCAGTGGTAGAGTGCTGGGGGAAACCCACACTGAGGTATCGGGTTCGTGTCCAATGCTACCCTAGATGTTTTTCTTCCAAGGAGTCTCTACAGCTCATTCCCTAGTAATGGATAGTGTTGTCTGTCGGGCGAGAGAATACTGTCCCGGGCGCCCTAATTTTAACAATTATTAACGATTACATTTGTCTTTAATATTGCATTTAAATACAAAACGTGGGAAGCCAAACCCGCTAATGTGAACTCCTCCAACCCTAAACGTTTTTTACATTCTCTTACTCCTAGTAAGAGGAAGTATTGTAATCGTGTCAAATTTTCGATATCGAGTTTTCACCGGAAATATCCGTTTTGAGGTCCCCTGAGTCCAAAAGAGTGGGTTTTTAGCGAATGGTCTGTATGTTGTGTGTGTGTGTGTGTGTCTGTGTGTGTGTATGTATGTGAACAGCATAGCTCAAAAACGAAAAATCGTAGAAAGTTCAAACTTGATATTACGTTTAGGTATCACCATGGGATCTGACGGTGCGTTATGTGTCAATATTCCTCAACCGGAAGTACCACTTTACTAGTTGTTTTTTTTTAAGTTTTTGCAATTTTCTCAAAAATGGCTCCGAAGATTTTCTTTAAACTTGCTATATCAACTACACATACAAAGAGCTACAACTTTTATTTGAAACATTTCTACAGGAAAATTCATTTAAGGGCACTTCTGGGGGAGGGGTGGGGTTATTTTTCTCTAAAGTGCTATCACAGTTGATTATACAATTGTATCATCCAAACAAAATTAATTAGAAATAAATACATGGCCAAAATTCCGAGTTTCAAGAAAATTAGTAAACCGGAAGTGCGCTTTTACTGAACAATTTTTTCAGTTTTCGACGAATCTTATTAAATTTGGTACACAAACTATAAAAGCTGTCAATTATAATTTGGAGAACTGGAGTAAGAGAAAGTTGTGTGAGTGTTTCACACCAGATTTTTTTATACAGTTAATCATATTTTAAAAAACAATACTTCGCCAAAATTTTCAATACTAATGGTATTAATGTCAGAATGGACAATTTTTTTTTTTTTACTTTCTCTTATTCCTAGTAAGAGGAAGTATTGTAGTCGTGTCAAATTTTCAATATCGAGTTTTGAGGTCCCCTGAATCCAAAAAAGTGGTTTTTAGAAAACGGTTGGTTTGTGTGTGTGTGTATGTATGTGAACAACATAGCTAAAAACGATAAATCGTAGAAAGTTCAAACTTGATATTGCATTTGGGTATCACCATGGGATCCGGCAGGAGGTTATCTGTCAAAATTCCTCAACCGGAAGTACCACTTTACTGAATTTTTTTTTTTTTTCACTTTTTTGCGATTTTCTCAAAAATGGCACAAACGATTTCCTTGAAACTTAGTATATCAACTACACATACAAAGAGCTACAGCTTTTATTTGAAACATTTCTTTAAGAAAATTCATTTAAGGTTATTTTTGAGGGAGAAGTGGGGTTATGATTATCTCTAAAGTGATATTTCAGTTTATTACACAATTCTATCACCTAAATAATATTAATTAGAATTAAATATATTGTCGAAATTCCGAGTTTGAAGAAACTCAGATGACCGGAAGTGCATTTTTACTGAAAAGTATTTTTTCAGAATTTTTTGCTATTTTCTCTAAAAGGTTCCAACTATTTTCTTTAAACTTGGTATATGAGCAATATATATAAAAGCTTCAACTTTTATTTGAAACATTTCTGCTGGTAAAGTCATTTAATGCGGTTTTTGGGGGAAGGGTGGGTTTATGTTTTTCTCTAAAGTGCTATAATATTTGATTATCCAATTCTACCATCCAAACAAAATTAATTACAAAATAAATTGATTGCCAAAATTTGCGAGTTTCAAGAAAATTAGTAAACCGGAAGTGTGTTTTTTATTGAACAGTTTTTGCGCATTTCTACATAAAAACACCGACGAATTTCATTAAATTTGGTATATTAATTTTAAAGTTTGTCAATTACAATTTTGATATTTGTGTGAGTCATTCACACCAGATTTTTTGTGTTTTTTTTTCAAGGCCCTTTTACTGCTCGGTCAGTATATACGTGATGGTTGACTATCAACTACTTTACTACCGTTAAACTAAAAAAACAATATTGACTATAAACTATATGATCAGATCATACAAAATGTATAATAAAAAAAATATCTGGGGTGCAACACTCACACAACTTTCTCTTACTCCAATTTTCAAAATTGTAATTGTCAAATTTTAGAGTTGTTTACCAAATTTGATAAAATTCGTTAGCGATCATAGAAAACTGAAAAAAATGTTCAGTAAAAGCGCACTTCCGGTTTACTAATTTTCTTGAAATTCGGAATTTTGGCAAACTACTTATTTTTAATTAATTTTGTTTGGGTGGTAAAATTGTATAATTTTAGAGAAAAACATACCCCTCCCCCCCCAAAGCCCCCTTAAATGACATCACCAGGAGAAATGTTACAAATAAAAGTTATAGCTCTTTCAATGTGTAGTTCAAATTCCTAGTTTAAAGAAAATCGTTGGAGCCGTATTCGAGAAAATACTAGAAAATTGAAAAATACATTTCAGTGAAAACGCACTGGAACGGTCATTCGATTTCCTTCAAATTCGGAATTTCAACAACATATTTAATTCTAATTAACAATATTGAGATAACCAAATTGTATACTTAAACTGAAATAGCACTTTATAGGAAAATCTAACCCCATCCTTTCTCCAAAATCCCTTAAATGAATTTTCCCGGAGAAATGTATCAAATAAAAGTTGTAGTTCATTGTATGTGTAGTTGACATATCAAGTTTGAAGAAAATCGTCCGAGCCATTTTTGAGAAAATCGCAAAAAAAAAAACTAGTTAAGTGGTACTTCCGGTTGAGGAATTTTGACAGATAACGACTGTCAGATTCGATGGTAATACCTAAACGGAATATCAAGTTTCAACTTCCTACGGTTTTTCGTTTTTGGGCTAGGCTGTTCACACACATCCAGACCATTTGCTAAAAACCACTTTTTGGACTCAGGGGACCTCAAAAAGGATATTTCCGGTGAAAACTCAATATCGAAAATTTGACACGATTACAATACTTCCTCTTACTAGGAGTAAGAGAAAGTAATAACTAGATAATCTACGTGAAATATTGAGTAACAATAACCAACAAGACTCATACGAGAAGTTATTGTGAATTTTATTAATAAAGACGCAGCTCTTTCAGATATTTTACGATACTGTTTACTACTGAGTGAGTAATCTTTGTCTAATGTTTCTTTTACCGTTGATGATGGTATTTTGTAGGAATTTCTAATTTCTCAACAATACCTTTATGTATATAGTTTGTTTTAATACATTAAAGCATTCTAAGCATTTAGACTCTATAATATATGTTATTTAAAATTCAACATTAACAACATTATACGGTGGTAATAGATTACGGTGGGAAACAAATATTCTTGTTATAATAAAATGAACGAAAAAGAATATTTAAATCATATTTTTATCAGCTGTCCAATGTACAACAGCTTCTGATATCTCATAAATTTATATTTTAATGAAACACCTGATCAAATCATCAATTTATCTGAAAACAATCTTTTTTCGTAAATGCAAATATTTATATACTATATTAAAGGTACGATCTTCTTTAATGAATGAATAAACTTAACAAGATTCGTTAATTGATTTTATTATTAACTGGTCTATTATTGTATTTTTAAAACAATTAAATTTTTATTGCTTTCCTGTATTTATTTACAATATATGTTCAAGAATTTTTTTTTTTTTGTATTATGTATGAGCTGTGTGTATCACTTATAACTTTTTTTCATTTATTCTTTATTTTTAACTTTTTTTTGTATAATCTTTATTTATATTCAATTTATTATAATGGACGAGACTCATATATGTAACTCAAGTGAAATGCTTTATATAAATAAATTAATAATAAGTTGGTTCCGCAGAGCTGGAAACCGACATCAGAGACATTTTCCGTGATAATCATCTGCTTGTTTTTGTGGTCATTGACCGGTTTCAAGCGTTCGCCCATCATCAGGATGTTTTTATCCAAAAAAAATAGTGTGATAACTTTAGACTTGTACAGAGGAGCAAATTTTGGTTGATACCATGCTTGAAGAAAATCGTCGGAGCCATTTTTGAGAAAATCGCAAAAAAGTGAAAAAAAAAAAAAAAACTAGTAAAGTGGTACTTCTGGTTGAAGAATTTTGACAGATAACCTATTGTCGGATCCCATGATAATACCTTAAACGGAATATCAAGTTTGAACTTTCTACGATATATCGTTTTTGAGCCATGCTGTTGACATACACACACACACACACAGACCATTTCTAAAAACCACTTTTTTGGACTCGGGAGACCTCATAACGGATATTTCCGGTGAAAACTCGATATCGAAAATTTGACACGATTACAATACTTCCTCTTACTAAGGAGTAAGAGAAAGCAATCATTTAGGTAGTCGATTATCAGGAAGCAGCAGCACATTCTATAGGTAATTAAATGTCACTTTAAGATGTATATAAATACGCGCCCGACTCCAGTCCCAAGAGATAACTACTTCTTGATCTTTTAAACGTCAAAGGGCAATAATTCTTTTGTAGTATATCAAATTTATAAAATGAATAAATTAAAATAAAATCTTTGAAATCAAATCAAATTTGAATTCTAAACAAATTCAAAACGTACAAATTTACTATTTAATTTACAATTTAGTAATATACCAATACAAGCTCTGATTTTAATAATTAAACTACCTAAACTAGGCTGTATTTATAATGCCAGGCTTGTCTGCAATGTAACACTAAAACTAGACCAGTCAACAGCACAACTTTCACATGTCAACACATTCATAAATGTGGTTGTGATGGTTGGTTCCGCAGAGCTGGAAAGCATCAGAGACATATTCCGTGGTAGCCTGCTTCATTTTGTAGTCATCGACCGGTTTCGGGCGTTCGCCCATCTTCAGGATGCGTTTTTTTCAGATAGTGTGACAACACGGACTTGTACAGAGCAAACTAACAGTGTGAAAACAAAGTTTGCTCTGTACAAGTCCGTGTTGTCACACTGTCTGAAAAAACGCATCCTGATGATGGGCAAACACCCGAAACCTGTCGATGACCATAAAAACAAGCAGGCTATCACAGAAAATATTTCTGACAATTAGGTGTTCAATCGGAACAGGAGGGCTCTTATTACGTGTATTATAAGAGAGGCAGTTGTTGGCAACATATAGGCGGCCCGGCCCTTACATTTTCACTAATATTGTCAATCCTTGTATGTATTGCCAATGATATTGATCTGGTAAGGTTGATAAAAATGGATTGATGGGTTGAATTGAAACGGAAATTTTGAAAGCAGAGCATGAATACTGCTAACTGACGGGAATATTGACAATAATACTGGCCAGTGCTCGCAAAATGGAAGGTTAAGCAAGTGGATGATTCTGTAGCGATGTGACTGTAGGGGTAGTGAACCCCCACCACCCATCCACTCTAGCGAAGAGAAACAGCCCCTCTCGCACAGAGAGGAGTGGTTCGGCCAGTGGATATATAAATGAGAGAGAGAGACAGTCAAAGAATTCTGTTCAATTCAGTCTTACACATCAGACATCATTCTGTTAATTCACACTCCGTACATATCATTTTAGCCATGTCAGTCTGTCAGTTGAGTTCAGTACTAAACTCTAAAGTGTAAAGTCGTTGGTAGTCAGTTATATATATATATATATATCAATTATATATCTTAAACCAATCTTAAGGTGTTTATCTTTCATCATCAACAACCTACATCTCCTCACAACACCCTTACAGTGACCAACGTTGCTGCGCATCAATCCACAGTCTGATGCACTTCTTCGCTCGTTCATTCAACTATATGAAACTTTACCTGAATTGTGGGCTCCAGGTGATCCTTCCAATATGAATAAGCATAAGAGGAATGGTGCCGATGATTGAAAGCAAATTAATATCTTACGCACTAATTTAAGTACAGTTCAAAATTCCTTATCACTATATTGTAAAATGTCTTCATTCATCCGAAAATAATTTTTCATAATCTTCCACCATTTCGATTATTTGTTTGAGCTGCTGGAGATGCGAATACTTATTATGATTTCTTAACAACTATTACTTCACTTAACAATTACAGGTAACGTGACGTCTTGCTTGCAACACCAGAATTATAACCACGCATACTTACCTTCCCTGCAAATCCATAATTATATAAAATTAAATTCGCTCTATCTCCTTTGAATGATCAGCTATTTAAGCTAAGTACTGTCAATAATATAACTCTTATTTGTTGTGGTGGTCGGTTCCGCAAAGCTGGAAAGCATCAGAGACATTTTCTGTGGTAGTCTGCATCATTTTGTGGTTATCGACCGGTTTCGGGCGTTCGCCCATCTTCAGGATGCGTTTTTCAGACAGTGTGACAACACAGACTTGCACAGAGCAAATTCAGTTTTACACACACAACCATCACACCCACCATCTGTTTTGTGGACTTCAAGTCTGCCTATGATAGCATCAAACGAGAAGAACTCTACGTATAAAGCACTCTTGGAAATGAATATACCCCCAAAGTTAGTACGCCCAATCCAAATAACAATGAGAGACTCGGGTTGTTGCGTAAGTATACAGGAAGAATTGTCCCCTGAATTTCATGTGAATAAAGGGTTAAGACAAGGAAACGAACATACCCCTTGACCTAGTTTAAGAGTTTAGTTTTAAATACAGTTAAAACCAGTCAGTGTGTAAACTAAGTTTGCTCTGTGCAAGTCTGTGTTGTCACACTGTCTGAAAAAACGCATCCTGATGATGGGCGAACGCCCGAAACCGGTCGATGATCACAAAATGAAGCAGGCTACCACGGAAAATGTCTCTGATATAACTCTTATATTTCACTTAGTCTGTAGTCCGTTACAATACTTCACTCATCCTGTCGGGAATAAACTTTAGAACTCAACATTTAACACATTTTGAAAATGTTCAAATTCAAGTCTATTGAAAAATATATTTATCTGAATAAAAAAAAGTTTAATCATATATAACTGGGTTACCCAAATCGAACAACTTTGTGAGAATAATGGCATAATTAATGTGGTGGATTTTCGACGCTCGGAGACTTTTACATGCAGTACGATTGCGTCAGGGGTAAAGAGGGCTGAATCCTATTTGAGAGCAAAAGATCTCTTGAATCTCTTGCCAACTCTAAATTCAGCAAGTTTTATGATTTCTCAATGATGATGGATGTTGGCCCCCAGAGATATTTTCTAAGTGGAGTTCTCTTTAAATTGTTCCGACTATTTATTCAAATTAGATTAGCTGAGGTGCATATAATGAGGATGTCGGCAGGTGGGGCACCACACATATCTTGGCCGACCGTGGGTGCTCTCTCTGCAGTCTGGATGCAGCGGGCATTTGCTGATCGACTGTCCTATGTATTCAACCCTTAGAGAGGAGTTTAAGATCTCCACCGATGTAAATGAGAATGAAGCCATTAGAAAAATATTAAATGTTCATAACGAATTGGATATGTACAAAATTTTTAATTTCACTTATAAAATATTAAGCTTGAGAGATCACCTTCTAAATGTGTAATTTAGAGAAAGAATTAGATTTTCTAGCTAAATTTAAATGATTGTGAGTAAATGTAATTTAATTGGACCAAATTTATTTAACTTCACCTGTAGATTAGATTAGATTCTTTGGGAGGGATTGGCTCTTCAGCCTGCGCCCCCGCGACCCCCGTGGGTCTATTGTGGCACCCCTAAATTGGAGACCCCACCTCGTCCTGTCCTTCATCGAACTGTGGAGTCTGGGGAGGTCTCCCAGGTGGTCAATTAGAGCACCCTCTTTAGTCCTGTCTGCCTTAATAAACTTAATAGACCCGAGAGGGACCCCTGGCTAAGTCCGAAGAGGCGGTACTTCAGTCATACTAGCCTCTCGCACTGACATAGCACGTGCAGTGCTGTTTCCTCTTCTTCGTGACAAAACTTACACAGGCTATCCGTTGCCAGGCCCATGCGATGCATGTGCTTATTAAGTCTGCAATGGCCAGTGAGAACGCCGACTGCTATCCTTATGACCACCCGGCCTAGTAGGAGTAATTCTGCAGTTAGCCTGGGCGAGTAGCTATAAATAAACGTTTTCGCCTGACTCTGGCCTGAGGTTTTAACCCACCATTCCCTTGATCGATCGTGCGTCCATGTCCTGATGGATGGACTCCTGAGGCATCATGAGACACCACAGATCGGTTCCGGCCCTATAAGTGTTCCAATGGAACCCTTCCGGGCCAAACGATCTGCCGCCTCATTATCTCGGTGGCCCGAATTCTCAGGTACCCAAACCAGGAAGATCTTATTATGGCTAGTAATATCCCTAAGTGCACGTAGACAATCCACACCAGCTTTGAGCTGATCTTCCAAGAGTCAATTGCCCGCAGGGCAGCCTGGCTATCCGAATAAATGACGATTCTGGAGTTATGCACTCCGCGTCTTCTTATTTCGGCGGCGCAGGTAAGAATTGCGACTAGCACCGCCTGAAGCTAGCCATCGAGATATTACATCTCGGATGTGCTCCGTACACGCCGGTTCCCACTCCTTCTTCCATCTTAGACCCGTCGGAGTACCACATAGATTCGCCTAAAACTGGCGGCCTGTTCTTCCATGCCCCTCTGTCTAATATCAAGACTTTGAAGGGTTTTCGGAAGTCGAGTCTAGGAATCATTACATCCGAAGCCAGACCTAGAATCGGGTCTGCCTCCCAACTCCTCGCACAGTTTCTGGTAAAACTTCACCTGGTGGTACTTTACGGTAGTAACTTCACCTGTAAAATAATAGCTTAAGAGGTCACTTCTTATTGTGTAACTTAGAGAAGGAACTAAATTTAAATGATTGTGAGCAAATATAACTTAATTGGACTAAATTTTTTTAACTTCACTTGTAAAATATTCACCTTAAGAGAACATTGTTCTAGTTTAATACAGAAAAGGAATAAGATTGTTAGCTAAAATTAAAAAATGATTGTGAATGCATATAACTGCTTTCTTGAATTTGCAAATGAGGTAAATATGATCTACACTTTATTTATATAGTTATTTATAATACTGCTCTTGTTGTACAGCTTTTGCTGTAATACAATCAACTTGAAATTGAAAAATATATTTATTTAAATTTTTTACATATAGATCTATTGTTTTTATTTCCCACTAAAATTTATTTTTAAAGTTTCTAGCTGAGATTTTCCCTCTATAATTTCTCAATACAATTATATTTCTTGCTCTGGTGGAGTTTAAAGGAACTAAACATTTGGTGGATAAGAATTCTACTTTCAGGAGTATTTAAGGTAATTTGTTAATCATAAATATGAGAATTGCAATGAGAATAAGCTTATGAGGGATTCACACTTTTTATATTTTACTGGTATAACCAAATCAACAACTTAGACAGATGCTTATTCATCAACCATACCTAAGAAACATGTTGTGAAAAATTGTTAAGTACCGATGGAAAAAGTAAATCACAAAAATTACTTTTTTTTTATAATTTTTATAAAAGATAAAGACTTAAAAAATAAATATAATGTCAAATAATGACTGCGTTGTTTGCTGAAGATAACTTTATATTATCAAATGAAAAAAAAAATATATATTTATTTTTGTTATTAAAAATAATCAAGAGAGGAAGAAGATGCAATGAGTGGTACATGTTCGTTCCTATATCTCTTTCATTTCCTATTTCATCATTTAAAGTAAATATTCATTCATAAAATAGATATAAAAAGACAGCGCAAATTATGATTTCTATATTTTACTTTCTAATACATCTTTAAGTGAGAAAATCTTGTTGATTTTCAAAATGGATTATTCATTGGAAATAAATGATTTGAGATCCTTAAATTTGAAATTTTATTTTTTAGTGAATGGCATACATAAATGTCAGTGTTTGTGGTGTGTTAGCAAAATATCTTAACACATAAAAAATCGCAGAAATCTGTTTAGGAACCTCCATTTTTTCCCCCCTTTTTTTGAGGGATATAGTCCACATAACCAAAACAATTCAAGGTCAACATAGGCCTAAGGCACGACTCCTTAGCAAGCATATTATTTAATTTGTAACAAGAAAACAAAAAATCATCCCGGACTCAGGACATTCAGATTTCGGTGGACAATATTTTCAAAAAATTTTAAGCGCACATCCGGTTTACTAATTTTCTTGAAACTCGGAATTTTGGCCCTCTATTTATTTCTTATTAATTTTGTTTGGATGATAGAATTGTATAATCATCCAAACAAAGTGTTAGGCACTTTAGAGAAAAACATAAACCCACCCCTTCCCTAAAAATGCCCTTAAATGAATGTTCCTAGAGAAATGTTTTAAATAAAAGTTGTAGATCTTTATATGCATAGTTTATATAAAAAGTTTCAGAAAATCATCGGAGCCATTTTTGAGAAAATCGCGAAAAAGTGAAAAAAAAAAAAAACATTTAGTAAAGTGGTAAAGTAAACGCACTTCCGGTTATGCGATTTATTTCAAACTTGGAATTTCAACAACATATTTAATTCTAATTAACATTATTTAGATGAGCGAATTGTCCAATCAACTGAAATAGCACTTTAGATAAAAAAAACAACCCCCCCCCCCCAAAGTGCCCTTAAATGAATTTCCCGAGAAATATTTCATAAAGTTGTAGCTCTTTGTATGTGTAGTTGATATATTATGTTTGATGAAAATCGTCTAGAGCCATTTTTGAGAAAATTGAAGAAACCTAAAAAAACCTGCTAGTAAAGTAGTACTTCCGGTTGAAGAATTTTGACAGACAACTTACTGTCGGATGATGATACCTATCCGAAATATCAAGTTTAAACTTTCTGCAATTTTTTTTTTTTTGAGCTGTGCTGTTCACACACACACACACACAAATCATTTTTTAAAAACCACTTTATTGGAGTCAGGGGACCTCAAAAAGGATATTTTCAGTAAAAACTCGACATCGAAAATTTCAAACGATTACAATACTTAGGTCTCTCGGTGTGTGTGGGTGTGTGTATGTGTGTGAATGATTGTTTGTTTTTTTTTCCCACTTTTTTGTAATTTTTTTCAAAAAATTGGCTCCAACGATTTTCTTTAAACTTGCTACATCAACTAGATAGACATACAAAGATCTACAACTTTGGATTTGAAACATTTTTCCTGGAGACTTACACTAAATTGCTATTTCAGTTTATTACACAATTCCATCATCAAAATAATATAAATTAGAATTAAATCGAATATTAATATTAAAGAAAATCGAATGACCGGAAGAGCGTTTTTACTGATATTATTTTTCAGTTTTCTGCTATTTCTCTAAATCAGTTCCTGCGAATTTTCTTAATACAATGTATGTGAATCGCACATATAATGATCTACAGCTTTAATTTGAACTAATTTTCCGGGTAAACTCATTTAAGGGGCTTTCGGTTGTGGGTTATGTTTTCCTATAAAGTGCTATCTTAGTTGATTATACAATTGATTAGAAATAAATAGATTGCCCAAATTCCGAGTTTCAAAAAAAAATTAGTAAACCGGAAATGCGTTTTTATTCAACATTTTTTTTTTTCTAGTTTCGTGATTTTTCTCCATAAAACACCGGCGTATTTTATTATATATTTGGTAGACTAACTATAAAATTTATCAAATGTAAAGTATTTTGTTCTTTCGTCAGATTTTGCAAAAAAAAAATGAGGTTAATTTTTGCTAGCACAATTGTTCTCTCTCTACTTTTCTTTTTCAATATCTCGATTAGGCAAGGCTTAATTCAGCCTTGACTTCTTCATTGGCGCCTTATTTATCTTACATTTATCACAAAATGATTCAGTCAATTTTTTATCAACCCTAGTAATAAAAACTATCATTATCAGTCTTAAAACTTTAAAACAGTATTTTCACAAATAAACATAAATACAAAAAAAAATTTTACTTTTCATTCCTGCTGCCAATTGGTTTACAATAAAGAATAAGGGCTAAAATTTCATTAGCTCTTATTTGAAACAATGATTTCAGTTTTATTATATAATTTTTAATTGATCGTCTAAAACATTTTATTTTCAAGCGTAATAGTTTATGAAATTTAAATAAGAACTTCTTCTTCCTAGACTTTATTTAAAGAACTTTTACATGTGTTGACCGAAAATGTCGTGGATAACCTGGTTTAGCTTCTCAAAGCCACTTTTTCGATAAAAGGTCCTAATCTGAGAGAAGGACCAAAAATAGAAGGATGAGGCTTAAGAAGATGAGATTTAATCAGGATATTGGTGATAAACTCCAAAAGCAACCCCAATGGTCCTTCTATTTTGTGCACCCATTCTTATGGAGTATACACTACAATCCTTCTTTTTTGATAAGACTTGGGGCAAATAAAGGTTTTTTTGATTTGATTGTGTCGAACTAGATGAACCCATTAGTTCTGCGGAATAGATGATGTAGTGATCAAGATCAAAAAACAAATTGAGAATCTGACGAACTAGTAAGATGCCTTGACGAACACAGAAAGATCGCCTTGACGAACACAAAAAGATCTTGACATATTCAGGATTATCCTACTGGTCTAGCAACATATAACTCTATATCACAAAATCTGGTGTGAAACACGCACACAACTTTTCTTACCCCTGTTCTCAAAATTATAATTGACAAATGTTATAGTTTGTGTACCAAATTTAATGAAATTCATCGAAAACTGAAAAAACTATTCAGTACAAGCGCACTTCCGGCTTACTAATTTTCTTAAAACTTAGAATTTTGGCCATCTATTTATTTCTAATTAATTTTGTTTGGATGATAGAATTGTATAATCAACTGTGATACCATCACTTTAGAGGAAGCCTTAAATGAATTTTCCCAGAGAAATGTTTTAAATAAAAGACGTAAATCTATGCATGTTTAGTTTATATACAAAGTTTCAAGAAAATAGTCGGAGCAATTTTTGAGAAAATCGTGAAAAAGTGAAAAAAAATCATTTAGTAAAGTGTTAATACAAACGCATTTCCGGTTATCCAATTTTTTCAAACTTGGAATTTAAAAAACATATTCAATTCTAATTAATATTATTTAGACGACAAAATTGTCTAATAAACTGAAATAGCAGTTAAGATGAAAACCAAACCCCACCCGTCCCCCATAAGTGCCCTTAAATGAATTTTCCCGGAGAAATATTTCAAATAAAAGTTGTAGCTCTTTGTATGTGTAGTTCAACTAAAGAAAGTTTAAAGAAAAAAATCGTCGGAGCCATTTTTTTGAGAAAATCGCAAAAACGTACAAAAAAAAAAACTAGTAAAGTGGTACTTCCGGTTGAGGAATTTTGACAGATAACGCACCGCCACCATCCCATGGTGATACCTAAACTGAATATTAAGTTTCACTTTCTACGGTTTTTCGTTTTTGAGCTATGGTGTTCACATATACAGGGTGACCAGAGTTATATGCTCCACCCACTTTTTTTTTCGGGAAATTTCGAAAAAATAGAAAACACGTATTTAATCATTTTTAGTCTAGTTTATTTTCAGTGATTGAACCATTTTTTTATACCCCAATATCCCGAGATACAGCATCCAACTTTTTTTTTTCAAATGGAACATTATATTTTTTTTTGCATATTTTTATAGTAATTGAGCCTCTAAAAAAAAATTTTAAATCGGTTAGGTTTTTCAAAAGTTATGGTAATTTAAAATATGAAAAACAAATTTCAGTTTAATGTCAAAATTACCTTATTTTTTCTTTAAAGAAGCTCTTCAAACTGGGCACCTCAACGGATAGGCAAGCCAAAGCTCTGGACTCCCACGCTCTGTTTGTAGCAGCACTTAGGTGGCAAAGTCAACATCTAGGCAGGCTAGAGTTATTCGACGTTCCATATCTTCGACTGAAGTCATGGGATTAAGGTTACTGTACACTTTATTTTTTAGATATCCCCACAAAAAATGCACAATTTTATGGACTGATGAATCAAAGTTTACCAACAATGGCCTTCTTAATCGTTGGAACTTTAGAATATGGGCAGAAGAAAATCCACAAGTTACCTTCGCCACACGCCATTAGGTTGTTTTTTCTACAAATGTTTGGTGTGGAGTTTGAGGAAACCAACTAATCGGCCCATACTTCTACAGAGGGAACTTAACTGGTGAAAGGTATCTAACTTTTTTAAGAGACATTTTGCCAGTTTTGCTTGAAGATGTTCCTCTAAAACGTCGGTTAGATATGTATTTTCAACAAGATGGTTGCCCGGCACATAATGCGAGAGTTGTTCGACGTTACCTGGACAGAAATTTCCACGAAAAGTGGTTAGGAACTCATGGTCCGATCCAATGGCCACCTCGACCTCCGGACTTAACCCCAATGGACTATTTTTTGTGGGATATCTAAAAAATAAAGTGTACAGTAACCTTAATCCCGTGGCTTCAGTCGAAGATATGGAACGTCGAATAACTCTACTTTGCTAAGTGCTGCTACAAACAGAGCGTGGGAGTCCAGAGCTTTGGCTTGCCTATCCGTTGATGGTGCCCAGTTTGAAGAGCTTCTTTAAAGAAAAAATAAGGTAATTTTGACATTAAACTGAAATTTGTTTTTCATATTTTAAATTACCATAACTTTTGAAAAACCTAACCGATTTTAAATTTTTTATTTTTATTTTTTTAGAGGCTCAATTACTATAAAAATATGCAAAAAAAAATATAATGTTCCATTTGAAAAAAAAAGTTGGATGCTGTATCTCGGGATATTGGGGTATAAAAAAATGGATCAATCACTGAAAATAAACTAGACTAAAAATGATTAAATACGTGTTTTCTATTTTTTCGAAATTTCCCGCCGTTTAAAAAAAAAGTGGGTGGAGCATATAACTCTGGTCACCCTGTATACACAACACACCCAGACCATTTGCTAAAAATCACTTTTTTTTGACTCGGGGGACCTCAAAACGGATATTTCTCGATATTGAAAATTTGACACGATTACAATACTTCCTCTTACTTATAGGAGTAAGAGAAAGTAAAAATATTTCCACTAAAATTTGCAAAAATAACTTCCATCGCGTTCTCTACAGGTCATGGGCAGATTATTTGTAATTTTCTGGAGGTTCCATTCCAAATTAATAAATTGGTTATCAAGTGAATGATTTTTTTTTTTTATACACACACACTAGGTCTTATCTTATAATATTTATGGGAGCTTGAAGATGTTAGGTTATATGTATGTTAAAGAAGCAATAATAGAATAGAAGTGGTAGAATAATGCCAAAGTGGTATAGAATTAAACTACAATAACTTTAGAAAGAAATAAAAGTAAATAAATCGATGTTGATACACTTACACAACTTACATTAATTTACATAGTTATAAATATATTGATAAACTTGTTCAAATTTATTATCTTTTACTCAATATTTAGTAGTTTTCAATCATTTTTTTAGAGAAAGTTTAATGAACTATTGATGTCATTAATGGATGTTCAATAAAGTTGCACTTTAGATACGATAAACAGGTTTTTTTAAAATCTGGAATAGTGGCATCATATTTTATTGTAATTAATATTATACAGATGATAGAATTGAAACAAAAATGATAATTTTAGAAGAAAACATAATCTTACTGTGCTGCCCCAAAATTCCTCTTAAATGAATTACTTTAATGTCTAGTTTAAACTTAGGGAGAAAAGAAGTGAGAAGGCAGAAAGGGAAAATTAAAAGGAGAAAGGAAAGAGATATTTATTTGTTATTATATTATTATTATTATTATTATTTTTAAATTAATATACAAAAACTGACTAAGAATAATTATAATAAAATATATAAAAGGAAAAGAAGCCAAAGAAAAGGGAAAACAAATAAAAAAAAAATATAAGAGGAAACAGAAAAAAAAATTATATATAAGGGGGAGGAAAAACCAACAATATAATAAAATAATTTAATAATAATAATAATAATGATGACAATAAATAAAAACAATATAAAATAACAAGATAGGCATTTCATTTCAAATGAATTTATTTACTTACTATCATTTTTCTCTTAGATATATATATATATTCTTATACTTGTATTAAACAAACGAATTAATATTTACTGAATATTATTGACATAATGTTTTATATAAGTGTATTATGTCCGCAGATTATGTTATATTTAGCTTTATGTAAACAATGACTTTTTTTTTTTTTTTTTTTTTTTTAATTGTCTTAATAGTGGGAAATAATAAATTACATATAATAACTTTTACATGAAACATGCTTAAAAAAAATATAAAACACACATACATGACAGGCAAACAGATACAGACCAATTTCCAAAAAAAAAAAAAAACGCTTTTTTTGACTAAGGGAACCCCACCTTAAAACATATGTATAATTCTGACGAAAATTCGATATCGAAAATGTGACTCGATCACAATATTTCATCTTAAGAGAAAGTAATATATTTTACAAAAAAAAAAAAAAAAAAATATGATACATGCAATAAAAATGTTATTACTTTTTAATGGTAATGTTATGATTGGCGGAGTTATAATACGTCTGAAAGTGTCAGGAGTTGCCATAAACTAATCGTTAAAATTCAAAGCACTGGCACCGATATAGTTTTTCAGTGAATACCCGGACACTATGGTATATTTGGAAACGATCAAGCAAAGAATTCTTGCCAAGAAATGCTCAAACAAGGAGCAACCTGAATGGACTGTTAATTTCAGTGGCTCTGAAAAAAAACAACAATAAAACTGTGTATGGCACAGGAGGTTAATTACGAAAACTGGCGGAATGCTAAAGGCAAGCGATGGGTCAGATTGCTGATCGGTTCACCGCTGATCTGCCAAGAAGCAAAGCGATGGCTTTGTTCAAGTTGTCCATTGAACATGATTACTTCAAAGCAGTCTAAATAGAAATGGGGTAGACGAATCCTCAATTTGCCCACAATACCAGCAGGAAGCTATGACTTCCGTACACATTGACCTGTGTCTCGCGTTGGAGTACATCCGCCAGATAAGTATGGCAAATAAATATTGGATTGCCAGAAGTCGAATGACCGAAGTTGACAATGATCGCGCGTAGGGGGGGGGGGGGAAGACGCCGTTTATCTTTGCTATTTTTTGTAAAAGCTCACATCTTCCCTTTTTGTCGAATTTATAAACTTGTGTTTGTAAAAAAAACTAAAAGTTTTAAAAGAGAAATAAATGCCTGATAAGTGAATTGGATAAAGCCTGTTACTACAACTTGTTCATCATTTATCAAGAAATAAACAGATGTGACTGGTATAACCGAAATATTCACACCGAATGAATCTTTTTCCTTCATGATAGTAAATGCGGAATAATAGCAAAAAACAACTATTATAAGCTAGAATCGATATCAATTAAGAATGTTTTCTATCTAATAATTTGAAAACAAAAAATTTGGCTCATTTGAATAATTAGTATGGCAGTGAACATGTTATTATATCTCGAGTCGATTTTTATAGTTCAGCTAAAGATTGCAGGTTCTTCCATACTCACAAGAATAGAAGGAGGGAATCTAATTCATGTAGGGTTACCTAAGTTTTACTAATTTTTTTCGGTAATAAATTACAAATCTTATCAAAAAAATTTTCTCATCTCATCTTAAAACAATCATCGAAGCTGGGATCAACAATTCGCTGGTTCATCATGAAATATGTTATATGGAAGTAAGTAAACTCGCATTATAACCAGTAATTTTGGAATAAAATCGACTTCTTCTGGCTTTACAAAAAAAAATAAAAAATGTAATTTTGGATGTCAACCTCTTGCATTTGAAAATTGAGAATGAATATGGAATAGACGATAATCCGATAATGAAGATAATTTTTTGCCAATTTGGAGTCTTAAGTTTGAACCTGAAGAGTATTAATAATTTAGTAAACAATAGAAATTTTTAAAAATGGAAGACATTATCTCCAAACTATCTTATTGTATATGGACTCTCGACGTACAAAATACGAAATAGTCAGAAATAAGGAAAATTAGCAGCTCAGACGGCAACAGATAAGTAATATCTTCTATTACGTTTTTTTTTGTTTCAGAAGTAGATGGCTTGTCGGAGACTTAAAGCTTTACCATGTTTATGAACAAAATGATTGCTTTATGAACCGCGCTCTTGTCATAGGATAAAAAGAATAATGTGGACGACTTCATACCGTCTTAGGTAAGCCCATGATTTTCGGTACTAATTGAAATATAAAGTGAAACAAAATAATGCCCAATTTTCATTTCTTCCATCGGAAGTTTTGCATATATTATTTTTTATTGAGTTTGATGATGGGATAGCGACAATATCATCTATTTCCGTTGCAAAGCAATTGCACAATTTTATTAATTTCCAAATTCTTTTAAAAGTTTTAGATAATCATGTATGTTTGCCTAAGATGCCCAAGAGCTGATGAACTGATCAAATCTATAAATTCTTCCACACTTTCTTATCTCTACAGTTTGCGGTTGTAAATCAAATTTTAACTTTCAGGCTAAAACTCCAAAAAGATGTGTATAAAACCCTCAGGAACTTCTTGCCTAAATCCGTTCGTCATGCCTCTCCTCGTCATACTCATCTTTAAAAGTCTTCTTTTTCATCTCCAGCCGCCATTTATGTTAATCTAGTTCGCTTTTTATTTGAACTTATATTTTGCAATTTTTTTGTATATATTTTTATTAACTAAATTACCTATAAGTTTTGAGCTAGTTTATACTTTAAAGTACTAATTTTTGTTTTTACACTTTTCTCTCTCTTTTTCTTGGATCCTATTATTTTGTTTTTTCCTGATAATACCCCTATTAAGGGGGAGCTTATTAATATAATTTTACCTGTTCCATAAAAATACTTTTATATATTATTATATCTTTTATTGTGACTTTTGTTTTATCTATATTACTTTAATTTATACTTAAAAAATGGCGTAAAAAAAACAAAAAATTATACATGTATTTGTTTTGTGAAAACCTAGTTTGGTTTATTTTGTCTTCTATTTCTTAGGAGATCCGTGTGCCTGAATAAAGCTTCTTCTTTTTTTCATTTAATTTCAATTAGCATATTTATGAACATAAAATAAATAATGTAACAATATATAAAAATTCTAATTTTAGCGGCACCAAATAAAAATTAAAAATGAATATTAACCCATTCCTGTTTATTTTAAGTAGTAAGCAGTATTTTCAATTTTAACAAAAATCACTCACCTACCCAATAGGAAAGATGATCTATCCCAATGAGCTATGTTAAGGATGATACTTTTATTTAGAAAGATACACTTTAGTGAAAAAAAAGTATATTTTCCTGCTATTCTCTAGAAAAAAAAATAAATAAATAAAAACAAAACCTACATACCAATAAGATCCATGTACCAAACTATTCTTCTGCCCAGGCGTTCCTCTTTTTGTCGGTAGGTGCCGTTAGCATACAGGGTACTACAACAAAAATTACTCTTTACATTGGAAGCACTTCAAATTTTAGTTTCAAATATTTTATACAAAATGTTCTAATTTAAAACCTTCTAATCAAATGTAGGTGTATTTTCTTAAAAAAAGAAAAGTATAAAACTGATTTTATTAACACATAATCATCAGCTAGATGAATGGATGCTTCATACTTAAGGCAAGAATATTTAAGTTCTTTTAGATAGATCATAGATATATGTAGGGGAATGCTATTAAGCTATGTTCATATGACTTAGGAAAACATATGGTAAACCTTATTAATATAAAAACATGAGAAAAAAAAAAAATAAATAAATAAAACCAATTATTTTCACACGAAATTTTCATTTCGCCTTGTTTATCTTAAAGCACAAATTATTCTCCAGTTACTATAGTTTATCTAGGAGTTTTTTCTATAATTTTTGGAGATTAGAGTGGAAAGATATAAAACATAGAAAAATTAAAAAAAGAGGGCTTTCTCTTTTGATAATTAGAGTCCAAACTATTCTGCGTAGATTAGAGTAGATAATCCAGATGCAGATAATCCATTGGTAGATAATTGGTTATCGCTCCAATTTAAATAGCAATAACGAAGATTTTTAAACCTTAGTCTGCTTATTTGTCCATTTGATTTTTATTGTCATTGATAAGAATTAGGGAAGGGGCTGCTAAGTGGTTAGCGAGCGAACTGAACTCCTACGCGGAGGACCGGGGGTCCGAGTCCAGCTGTGCTATCCATTAGATTTTTTCTTCTTAAGAATTTCTGTCCGGTGATGGACAGTGCTTCTGTAACAAGAAAACACTGTCCGGAGGCCGGCAGTGCATTGAGAAGGCTCCGGGCGCCAATGACCATACATGTTGACGCGCGTTAAATTAAAAAAAAAAAAGAATTGATTTTAACACTGGAAATACATAAGGATTCTTTTTTTTGAGAAAGGTTTAGAGGTTGGTTTCTGTGGGTTTTCACAGTTGGACAAGCTTGTTTTGTGGAGAGCAGGCTCAAATTTACTCGACTTAAAATTCTATTGTGGCGTTGTTGTGCATCTGGATTTGAATATTGTAACCAGTCATCTCTGCAAAATTTGTAGTTAGTTAAAGTTAGTGAGTGTGATGATGAGTAAGAGTTCTCCTGCAAGGATATAGTTCGTCTGTGGGAGTACACTACACTAGTGAGTGCTGCTGGTATCAATGTATCAGGATGTTAGTCTATACTCGCAGGAAGTTAAAAATTATTGAACAAGAGGAAAAATATCATTATATGTGGATTTATCATTTATTTGGAATATTTTTCTGAGAAAATGGATTTGTTGGGGGATATCTGAACCTTCAGCAATTTTTGACTACTTCAGTATTGTAATACAAAAAAATGCAACATCGAGTATCGCCTTTATTCAGAAAATTCAGAAACAGTTATAATATTGTAGATAAAGTTTAATTCCAAAAACTGATGCTCATAATAATGGATTATAAGCATCAGTTTTTAGAATTAAAGTTTACATTAAACTAAACTAAAAATGGAAGTACTAGTTCAATCCTGTCTTCAGATAGCTACCCATGCCTATTGATAGTGGAAAGCAGTCCCTCTAATCGCCAAATAACATTATTTTTAACTTATTCTCTTCCCTTAAGCTCATCTACTGTTGGAGATAATGCAAGGAAACTCTTCTGAAATGTGGTCATATGTCCAAATTTGTTTCTTTTAATGCCCAACATTTTATAATTCAAATTTTCTCCTCCAAATTTTCAACATCTCGTCATAATAATAATAACTCTCTACATCTCTTTTGTTCAGATACTCCTTTACCCAGGCCATAGTAGCTCTCAGTCGATATATTGTAAAAATGTGTTTTTTTTATTGTTATTATCAGAGAAACAGATTTTCAAATTTTCAGCGACGTTTTGGCAAATGTATTGTCTTCTTCAGGAAAACATTTATAGTTTCTCTTGTGATTGTCGCTAGTTAAACCATAGTTTATAAGATCTATACTAAGATCTTCCTGGAGTATAGATACCAGCATCACAATTGTAACAGGAAACAGTCTTGGTTAAGGCGAGACCTCTAAGGGGAGATCCCTAAATGTTATTTAGAACATTAGTTATTTCTTTATTTAAAAAAAAACACATTTATTTAATTACAAATGGTGTAACCAGAATATTATGGAGAAAAACTACGCAGTTTAAGTGCGAGAATCTTTCCTCTTTGTATAAGTACACTGTAATCACTTTTGCCAGTCTTGAAATACCTAGATCATATTAAAATAAGTTTAAGCAATTAATAATTTTTTTATATCTATATATATATCTCTTAAAAAACTTCATCTTTACCATGTAGAGTTAGCCAATCCAGTCTACTTCAATAATCATGTGTATAAAACTCTTGGTCAGATTCATCTTCATCGGGGGTATCGATTCCCCAGTTTTCATCACTTTCTGGAATGTTTTTATGAATAACAGGGGTAGGTATTTCCTCTGTGGTTGTAGATCGCGAATAATAAAAATGAGTTTCTCTTAAATCTCTGAATTCACATTGACCTAGATGTTCTACCATATCATCAGGTTCAATGTATTCACTAGCATTGAAAGGGCAAGCAATTTTACTTCCTCGGTAATGTTTCTTGCATTTAATGATGTGGTACTGGATGCGATGGCTACGAAGTATATGTGATTTATTGAATGGACACTGTATCATCTCTACTTCTCGACCTGAAGCAAGAAATCATATAACATGATTTAAACAAGTTTTTACATACAGCTTAAATAAGTGAACAATAGCTACAAACTATAGAAAATTTATGTGAACATTTTATTTAAAGCAATATTACGAAAACAAAGTATCGTAAAATTGACGCTCATACAGTGTACTTAACTGGTTACAATTTTCATTTATAACTTAAATTTTTAACGAAACGCTAGATATTGTGAATAAAAATTATTAATTTTGTTTTCTCCCATATTATACGTATTTACTTATAAACAAGCGAATAAAATATTTCCATTTTTCACTTCTTCAATGTTTACATTTTTTTATGGAAATACCCAAATGAAAGTGAATAATTGATAGATATAAATATTTATAACTAAATATTAGTTGATTTTTCGAAGGACAATGCAGTATCTTAAAGATCTATCATCCGTCGTATTAATTTGTTCTGACAGGTTTCGGTTTCTCATCCATCGTATGAGTAAGGCTACCAAGTTTGTCTAGAGAGGTGACTTGAACTTTATGTTGCAGTCAGGCACCACACTGGTTGATTGAATTTACTACATGGCTGGCATTGCAAATACTAAGTTTCATTATTCTAAAATGAATATGAGCTTAATAAAACATAAATGGATCCCATATAATTAGTAAATTATCCCTTATTGAAAAAAGTCAGATTGGAATAGTTATGTTGAAGATACCTATAGGGAGTGACTACTAATTCAAATCCTCCAGATAGAAGATTTAATATGGCCTTTTAAGTATATATTAGTATCCGGAAACTTAAACGTTTTTATGTAAGTACATTTTGTGTAGTCGTATTGAAAAGCACACAATTATGAATTTATGTGTGCAGGTATAACTCCAATTTGTCTGTGAATAAGCTAAAGTCAAAAAGTTGCTCACATCAACTACCTCAGCAGGCAATCTTCTTCAGTATAATGTTTAAATAGTATTTTAGATCGTTTTGGATGTTCAGTGTTAGTACTGGAATATCCGCAGAAACTCCAAGAAGAAGTGACTGGTCTATTTTCCCTTAACGAACAGTATGTGATACGCAAGCATCAGCTCCAATTATTTATGAAGCAGAGAAACAATAGCCGAGCAGTACCTTTGTAGTCATGTAGAATTTAGAAGTCTTATGGTGTTCAGGATCCTCTTGATAACACTATATCGTTCATAAAAAAGCGTTTTTTTGTTGTTTTTTTTTTTTTAAATAATATATTAAAACCAATCAAAACAAATAGCATTCTACAAAATAAATAGGTAGAAATGTTATAATAGTAATTTCTTTGTGTTATTTCTGTTCTTATTAATTCTGTTTGTTTAATTTACACTATGTTTCTTTTAAAAGGGTTAATTAGCCCGCCTATCTTAAATAAATAAATAGCAATGAACAAATAAAGTTTTTTCTTTTTACCGTAATTAGGCATCCTATGTATTGTTATTCTTACGGTTCTTGAAATATTTTCTAATAATATTTTGCAACTACAGCCCTTCAAATTAGTCTAAAAACATATTTGGTAGGCGAATAACCTCTCTCGCTCTTCAATCGAATGCATTTAGAATCGAAAGCTGATTATACTTTTTTGTTGTACATAATCGGAGAAGATAGTTCATAAGGTAACAAGAAGGAGAAGCATTGATGCAAGTACTTTTTTTATTTTTTTGAGCTTTGAGCTTTTCTAGTACCAATTATCTTGAGCAATAATTCGTTTAACGATTACAATCGATGTATTTGAAATGAGCAGGTATAGGATCTAAGGAGGTTATAAATAAGTGCGGAACTATCAGTGAACCTGGCTCTCAGAGCAGTTATGAAATGATTTGCAGAACGGTCCAATGCCTTAATACTATAAGCAAGTTAGGATTAAGAGCATTTTCCGCTAATGTACCAGATGTAAATAGAGCTGAAGGTGATTCATCCCCTTAGTTTTCAAATTTAGTGACTATAACAGATATTTTATTTTTATTTTATTTCAGTTTCCTCAGCTGTTGCCGCCATTGAAAATGGAATTATTGCTAAAAGAGAGCTGAAGTACCTGAACAAATACGAACCACCAAGGCAGGCATGGGTTGAAAATATTAATACACCTGAAGAAAAAAAATTGGGAATAATAGATCTACATCCAGATGTATTTGGAGTAATGCCACGTATAGATATTATCCAGGAAAATGTTAGATGGCAGAGTCTTTATAAGTATGTGGTAAGTAATGTTGACACCTTACAAGCATTTTAGATAATAAACTTCATTGTTCCATGACATGTTACGAATATTAATTCCAAATTTTCCTCAAAATTACAGTGTTATGCACATACAAAAGTTAGAAATGAAGTTCGTGGAGGTGGGAGAAAACCCTGGCCTCAAAAAGGCCTTGGAAGAGCAAGACATGGAAGTATACGATCACCTTTATTCCGAGGTGGTGGCGTTATACATGGTCCTAGATCTCCTAAAACATACTTCTTTATGTTACCATTTTATAAAAGACTATTAGGTCTCACATCTACACTTTCAGTAAAACTTGCCCAGGTAATCCACTTTATTAACTGATTAGAAACATAGGAGAAAATCATATTATACCATGAGATAATCTCACCTAAGTAACAAGCAAACCATGTTATAAATACTTTAATCAGTAAAGCAATGGTATGGATTAATTATGTACTATTCTGCTTTATTTTTTTATTTTTTTGTTAGTTTATCGCTCTATTCTCTAGAAGGATTCAGAGATTTTTTTTAACCTGTTACTTGGGATTTATTTTAAAGGATTCTGTAGAGCTGTGACAGTAGGCTATCTTCTAAAGGGCATTCAAATACATTGTTTTTTTTATTAATTTAAAGAGGACCAAATTTATTTATAAATTAAATTACTAAAATCAAATAACAACTAACTAAAGCTTTCCAAATCTTTTTTTAGGATGGTTTTTCTAATCTATTATGTTTTCAGAATCTCATTTATCTAATACCATTACTTTGCAGGATGATTTACATATAGTAGATAATTTAGAAATTCCTACAGAAGATCCTAAGTTTTTAGAAGATCTCGTTCAAGAACGGAACTGGGGAGTATCAGTTCTGTTTATTGATGAGTACGTAACTTTATTTTTTTAGCATAAGTTTAAGTCAAATGTATCAATTAATTTAATATTAGAAGCCAGGACAACGCCGACATCGGCGTTGGAAGTGCTATTAGCACTGGAACCTCTTCAACCATTGTTTGTTAGGGAGGTAGTGAAAGGTCATAATAGAGATGAGATGCAAAGGAGTGTGGATAAGAACGTTTAGGGGAGGTCATACAAATAAAGAAGTAAGAAATTGGGATCTAAGAAGGTTATATGATCAGTAATTAACAGTATGGGAGAGGACATCTTCAAAAAACTAATCTAAGAAAGGAATGTCACTATTTGTTGTTATCTGATGGCTCCAGAGAGAATGAAACTGGTTTGTCTAGAGAGAGCTTGGCTGCAGAGTTGAACTATAGAAGGTCTGTGACTTTAGGAGCTTGGCCCACTTTTACCAAGTTGAGATAATTAGTCTCATTGAATGCTGCTGCATGGTGGAAGAGTGGCAGGGAGAAGTCAAAGTGGTAAGGATATTCTTTGATAGTCATTAAAGGCAGAATGCAGGAGAAGACTTAATAGCCTCGCTCAGAGGAGTAGGGTAGAGCTTTTCTAGGTACCCGAACAATAGAAGGGGTATAGAGGGCAGTGAGAGCCCAGACGAACTGGTTAAAGTGGGATCCTTATCACCATTTTGTGGTGCTGAGCCTGCAGTAGCCATCACTGGGCATCTTTGTGATAGAGAAGTTAAACAATGAAGGAAAAGGGAATTGGAGAAGGTAGGGTGCCTCCAGGCTAAAAAATTTGTAAAAGATATAAGACGGGGTGCATGAAGTAACTTCTCTCCTTTGGTCGGATGCAATTGTGGATACAGGTAGGTGTATTGACTGGACATGGCTGGTTAGTCAATCATTTACACAAAATAGGCTGGACATTTTTGTGTCAGAACTACGACAGTGAAGTCAGGGGAACAGTCTACCCGATTCGCATGTTTGGGAGGGAATGCTTCTGGGAGTTAAGAGTTTAAAGCCTTAAAGCGTTTAAGAGAATAGCAGCAGTTAGAATATGAGCCCTCCATACATAAATAGTGTTTTGAGTATTTGTTGAGCATATTGTCACTTTGTTGGACAATGAAAAAGTTCAACTGAAAATATTTATTTCCTCATAATTGGTTTAAAAATTATTTATTTATGACTTATTTTATAGCACGGATATAATGCCTAGAAATATCACTGTGGCTGCAGACAATATTAAACATATGAACCTTATGCCAGTTTATGGTTTGTATTAGTTTAATATAATAATTTTGCTGAATAGTTAATTTCATTTAAATTTATGATTTAAAAACCAAAAGTATCAAATTTTCAGGTCTAAATGTTTATAGTATGTTGAAACATGAAACATTGGTATTAACGTTGGCCGCACTGGAGAAAATTGAAGATAAAATACTTTTCCAGTTGCACAGAAGTGATAATGTACATATAACTTCCAAATTTCATTTAAATCAACAATAATGAATTATATTACTATACCGAAAAACAATGACCAGTTTAGATCTCAAGCAAGTATGGCTGCTTCTAACAATAATCAGTCTTTTCATCAAAACGTCTGAAGAGTGTTTTAAACCTAAGTTCTACTTATAAATGCTGTTAATTTTTACAATAAACAAACTTAAAAATCTCTGTTTGAAGTATTATTATTATGTCATGATTATTGGTGTCGTTGAAAGTTTTAAGATAGTTTTGTGTTATTGTTTGTATTTACATTCCGTTGAGACGTATTTCTTGTAGTCTGTTAAGTACTTCTCCTATGCCTCCCTGGATCTGTTTAATCCTAAACACCCATCCTGTTACTCCCATTCTCATTTTTAGTTTTTTCGACTCGTTTCTCATCCGAGACGGGTTTAACTTCATTCTTTTTTACTCCCTCAGTTCCGTTACCACTTTCGATCCTAACTACTTCTGCCGCTTTCTTGCGCTCAACCATATTTTTCACTTCTTCATTCCACCTTCATTTCGCCTACCCCCTTCCACGCTTCCTTCGCGGCCTCCTGCACACAATTTTTTACATGTTCATATTCTTATGTTGCATCTGCCTCTTTTTCTAACTGCAATCTTTACTCCTATACAATCTTTCACACTTTCGTCCCTTAGTAACAGTAAATGTTTCTTGTTAATTCTAATACAAATTCGTTATTTTTCTAATATTTTAACAGCCCAATAATATATATAAACATTCACTTACGAAAAACCATGAATCTAAGACATATATTTTATTAATAAATGCTGTTTTTCTTTTATTTAACAGTTCCAAAAAGTAAAATTCAAGTGAAGAATTCGATTGTAGTGGTGTCTTAAAAGAATTCAGTGAATAAATAGAAAAAAATAAAGAAATAAATTGTTTACAACTTAATTTATTTATTTCAAAGGCACAAATAAATTACTGTTAACAATTAATTAATAATAATTATTAAAGATCTACAAGAAAATGTTAGTACCAAAGTTCACCGCAAGTTAACAGCACGTACCGACATACCACGGGTATTTTTAGTTATTAATTAAAATTATCAAATATAACTATAATCATGCAATGTGAGAATTAAGACAAATGAATAAGCAGACTTGGCTACTGAGAGTACTTAAGAGAAATGAAGGTACAGTTCAATTAAGAGAGGTATGGTTTATGTTGTTGACCTGCAAATAAAAATTCCTTGGAGATTTACATTAATAGATCTAATATCTACCGTTAGGAAAACTTGCAAATTAATTATGCTGTGAGAAGAGAAGCTTCTATAAAGAAATGACTTCAAAAATAAACAAAAAATAGTATACAGAACACATTATATATAAGAAATGTGATGTTTGATGTTTTTTGCAACCGCTGTATTTGATATTTTAATAAAAAATAAAAATAGATATCCAGGTCGGTCAGAGAAAAAAAACCTCAAATTTTCACCGACATTCGGCATATTTATTGCTTGAAATTTTTAAAACTTAACTTCAATATTAAAAACTTGAATTTTTTAAGAAATACGGTTTAACTAGCGACAATTATTGGGTTGGTGCAAAAAGAATGCAGGTTTTTGAACTTTCATCTTTTGTTTACTTCTGCTTGCCAAGTAAACAAAGATAATCCTCCAGTCTAGGTAATGGATTATAAACAATGTTTATTAATGTTGTTTTTCCTCAAATATCAGTTTAGTTTGTGTTCCATTTTGTATGAGTTAAGACCTCCGATATTCACCATGTCAAAACAAGATTTTCGTCAAATTATTTTTACGAGTTCAAACTTGGTCGAAGTGCGGCTCAAACTGCGCGTAACATCAATACTGTTTGGGGTGAAGGAAGCATCAGTGAATGTACAGTGCAGCGATGGTTCCAAAAATTTCGTGTTGGAGATTTTGATCTCGAAGACAAGGAAGGTCGCGGGAGGCCCTCTGTTGTTGATCACGACCATCTTAGGGCATTGGTGGAAGATAACCCTCGCAAAACCACTCGGGACTTTGCGAGAGAAGTTAGTGTTGACCACTCAACAGTCGTTCGCCATCTCGAACAAATTGGTAAAGTTAAAAAGCTCGACACGTGGGTACCTCACGAATTGACCAGAGCCAAAAACATCGGCGTTTGGAAATTTGCAATTCTCTTCTGTTGCGCTACCAAAATGAACCATTTCTTAATCGAATCGTGACATGTGATGAAAAATGGATCCAATACGACAACAGGAGACGGTCAGGCCAGTGGCTGGACAAGGATGAAGCAAACCAACCTGCGAAACCAAGCCTGCACCCGAAAAAAGTAATGGTGACAGTGTGGTGGTTCATTACAGCTTCCTAAATACTGGCGAAACAATCACGGCTGAAACATATTGTCAAGAAATTGACAAAATGCATAGGAAATTGCAAAATCTTTGTCCAGCACTGGTGAATCGGAAAGGACCAATTCTTCTTCACGATAACGCCAGGCCACATATCGCAATGCCAACTCTCAGGAAACTTCAGGAATTGAAATATGAAACACTTCCGCACCCTCCATACTCTCCCGATCCCTCGCCGACGGACTTCCACTTATTTAGACATTTGGACAACTTCTTAAGAGGAAAACATTTTAGGGACCGAAGTGAAACCGAAAATGCCTTCCGCGAGTTTATTGAGAGTTTAAATAAAGATTTTTTAGAAACTGGAATAAAAATGCTTCTGACACGTTGGCAAACTATGTGTTGATAATGATGGAACATATTTTGAATAAATAATCTTAGTTTTATACAAATTATAATAATTTATTTTTGAGATATAAAAAACCGCATATTTTTGCAACAACCTATACCAAGAGGAATCATAAATGTTTTCCTGAAGAAGGCAATAAATTTGCCAAAATGTCGCTGAAAATTTGAAAATCTGTTTTTTCTGATAACTACAATATAAAAAAAAACACATTTTTACAATATAAGAATAGTATTAAAACAATATATCGACTGAGAGCTACTATGGCCTGGGTAAGGAAGTATCTGTACAAAAGAGATGTAGAGAGTTGTTATTATTATTATTATAACGAGATGTTGAAAATTTGGAGGAGAAAATTTGAATTATAAAGTGTTGGACATTAAAAGAAACAAATTTAGATATATGACCACATTTCAGAAGAGTTTCCTTATATTATCTCCAGCAATAGATGAGCTTAAAGGAAGAGAATAAGTTAAAAATAATATCATTTCTTGTGTTTAAATAGGTCCCATATTATGGGTGAAAATTATAAATAATATTTAGATTAAGTTATTTACTTAATTTAAGTTTAATTTACTGTAAGAGCCAACAAACCCTAATTACCTACCAGCGCTCGAGAGAAAAGGCAAGTTGTAAGAACAATGTCTATCAAAATAACGAACTTAATTCATAATAATATTGAAAAGTATTGTAGAAATACATTTTGGATAGAGCAAAACAGAGGAATGTACCTCTGCCTTTTTCCCATAAGCCTCCAATTGACTCCAGAAAGAAACTTTTATCAAAGAAGCCAAATCCATAAAATGATCCAGCAGATCTATTGTAGCTCCTTGTATATTTCAATTCATTATGCAATGGTTAGTAAAAGAATAGGAAAATATATAGTTTATATGTAAGATGTGTCTAGAGTTTGCCCATGTTTTGAGTTCACCTCATAAAAGTGCATATGGTCTGAGTGTACATACGTAAGAGAAAGTATGTATGAACAAAACACATAAAGGCCTGTCACTTTTAGTCGATATATATTTCCAGGACTCTAGAGGCCCCTTCAACCTTTAGCTTTTCTCTAAATTGCCATATCAGTGCAATATACAGGTAATTATACCATCTATATTATATTAAAGTAGTAAGTGACAGAAGGCGCTACAGTGTGGTCAAATTCACCCAAAACATTGCTCAAAAAAAAATAATAATAATAAGTACAAACCTACCATCTAAATGTACATGCAATACTGATAACAAAATTAGTAAACATTCTAAGTTTGAACTAATTTGTCAATTAGAAATGTAATAATTTCAATAAGAGAAAATCATGTGATTGTTTCACATCAGATAGTGTTTGTAATTCAACACTAAACACGGGAAATCCAAATGAAACTTGGTATTCATTCATTATAGTTGGCCCTGGCTTGAAATTATTAACACAATAGGATTGTGTATGTTTAGTTCAAGCATAGTTGCGATTATTAAACTTTTATTTATTTTATTAATATGTATTTATGTAATAATACATTTTACCGCCAATCTGGCTGATTTATATAACAAAGTTTTTATGACCTTACAAACAACTAGTTAATATACAAATTTCCTTGAGCATATAAATGTTAGGTTATGTTCCTATATTATTACCAATTTTCTTTTCATAAAAGAACATTATTTCCCTTTCAGATACTAAGAGTATGCAACATCAATATGCATGGGTCATGTTTCCATATTCAATTAAAAATAACCACCCTAGATAACTGGGATTTTATCCGCCTGGATCAGTGGTTCTTTGCTTGAATTCTGAACAGTTTAAGATTTTTTTTCTTTAACATTCAAAGTGTAAACAGTTGATATCCAATTTTTAAGTTCTGTTATATGCCAGAGATGAATGCAACTCTTTCTACATCTCTACATAAAAGTTATCACTAGAATTTTGATGTTGGAGGAAAATCGACAGCGATCAGAATTAAAGAAAAATGAAGTATGCCTAAGAATGATATAAAACCCATATATTTAATTTTTTCAATATCAATCCAGAAACATTTCTGCAAATTTTTCTATTTGTAACTATCATCTATTCAAATGTTTAGACAACTGAGAGAATTTAAATGGTGATAATAAATCTCATTGTTGAAAATGTGACTGGGTCCGCAATGCTGGATAACATCTGGTATTATATCCGTCGTAGTATATATATTTATAGTGTCCCTGACCGGTTTCGGATATTCATTGAATTATTAAAATTTATTCTTGTAAAATGACTCTTAAAATCGAATTATGCCACGGAATATTTTCTACCTAGATATATTTCTGCCAGAATTGAATAAAATATTTAATTGCCAAGAGCTGTTTCTAATCAAAACCCAAAATTAACATTCCAAACCCCCAAAGAATGGCCAAGATAACGAAAAAATAAAAATAAATTACATCACTTTATTCAAAGATAGCTGAGATTGCCTCAGAAGTTCACTCATTAAAATCTACAATACTGGCAATAAGATTGCAGCTCAGTGTCTTTCAGAATGAGCGATTAGAAAACAAAACATAACATGGAGCTCAAATTTTGTGAATTGAGATCACTTGAATAATATTTTGTTACAGAAATTTCTACTCACCAATGGGCTTCAGCTGCCAACATCATCTCTCTCCCCTTGAAGAAATACACCTGCAATTATAAATTGCTAAATAATATTTTTAGATTTCCATTTCTGTATCAAAAAGATAGTGAAGTAATAAAACTTAGCCACTAAAGAATAATGAAATGAAACACTTTGTGACCAAGTCGTGAACACTATTGAAATCTCCATACCTTGAGTAAAAGATATTAATTTTCTCTAAGAAATTCATAAGAAGATCATTAAGAAATTCTTTTAATAGCTAATTCATGATTTATGCATAAATTTAAGAGAATTCAAATTATTACATGTAAAGTAATTCTACAAAAAAAAAATAAAAAAATGAAGGAAATCCAGAAAAATGTTTGAAGAAATAAGGTAACATCATAAACTGAATTATCTTCAAGCATGGATTTTCGTACTAATGGCAGGTATGTGATTATTAATTTATTCATTTTCATAGCCTATAATATACTCTATAATTACCATTGAGTTATGATATTAATTAATCCGAAAATATCTTAAAATCAATTATATAGTGTTTATCGCTTGATTTGAAATCAATTTAAATAATAATTATTTTTAGGTCAATAAAAATACAGAAACAATACTTTTTAAGCTATAATATATGTTTTATGAAACATAAGAATGTAAGTACCGGGGTATGTAAAAAAAATCTTGTCATCACGCCATATTGAATTAGTGGATTTCAGTTGACCCAATTATGCATTCAGTTGACCTATTTAATTTTTTCTTTGATGTAGTATTTGAAATTTAAAAAAAAAACAACTTATAAATCGATTTTTTATTTTATTATAAGATTAAAATACTATTTTCATGATGGAATGATTGATTCTGAACATTACTGTTACATAGTAAATTTTACCTGAATTTCAGAATCCATTTGACCTAGTTTATTTCATTTATTAATCAATCAATAAAAAA
>JAAEAF010007478.1:0-27361 GCA_011037195.1 Triatoma infestans | reverse complement strand
TTACATGTAAAAACAAAAAAAATCCATCATCCTATGCACTTACCCATGTAAAAACAAAAAAAAAATCCATCATCCTATGCACCTGCCTGATTGTACCGCATCCAGCGACCGCAAAGCGGATTCGACAATATTTGTATCCTACTTGTGCAGCGTTTTATCGGGGCTGATTGGAACTTTGCCGAGCGCCCTAGCTTACACGTTCGTCAAAATACCCACTTCTGGATAGCGAACTAGTCGGTTCCCCTGAGCTCCGAAGAGAATCAGAGGCTCCCCTCCTAGCCACTTACACATAGGCATGGTGCGAGGACTTGATTGGATTTGAGAAGAATAGCTAACTAGTCGGTTCCTCTGAGCTCCGAAGAGAATCAGAGGGTCTCCTCCTAGACATAGGACTTAATTGGATTTGAAAAAATAGAAATTAAACTTACCCTGAGTGTTGTGAAGACGAACAAAGCTGGAGTTGTAGTGTACATTACTCCACTATTTATACTGTTTAAATACACCCACTTGTTAGAAATACAAAGCTGATGAACATCCGGTGTGTGTGTGTGTGTGTGTGTGTGTGTGTATATATATATAAAAATAAGATTATAATTTTTATTGAAATAATTTTAACACATAATAAGATAAGAGGCGCCGAATTCAAAACGGAATACATCCTGTGTGTAGATAAAATATAAAGTAATAAAGTCCGTGAATCATATACTGTTGCGATAAGGTCTGTTTCTATATACCGCCTTTGTCTGATAAAAAAATTTCTTTATACAATATTGCGATTTCCTATTCATTACTTGTTATCTAGATCTATATAATTATCTGCAATTTATCGTTCTCTATTTTATTTTATTTTTTCCATAATTGCTGTATATAATTAGTTTATATTGATAGTTAATAATTATTTTATTAACATAATTTTTCCTTAAAATTTTTTTTAATACATTTCATTATACAAATAATTGCTATTACTAATACATATTTGTATTTGATTATTCATTTGATAATATGATTTTACATTTTCTAGTTTTTTTAATTTGTGTGGTACAATTTTTATTTGTTTTATATCAGTCACCTGGATTTCAGATTGATTATAAATTTATTTGACATAATTTTAACACCATTAGTAGTAAGCACATTTCTATAATAATAATAATATTTTTTTATTTTAAAAATAAGATTAAAAAATTTATTGACATAATTTTAACACATAATAAGATAACGTCAATCTTAACAAAGATGAGTAATAGAGTTAGCCGTACTAACGCAACAAGAATATCCGGTCTTGGGGCGATAAAAAAACAACTCATTTTAGAATGATAATTTATTATATCTTATAAAAATAACATATTATGATAAAATAATATTTTAATATAGCAAAAAAACCAATTATAATTTATACATTTCTCATAATTTATTATATCTTATAAAAATAACACATTATGATAAAATAATATTTTAATATAGCAAAAAACCAATTATAATAATATTACGTTCTAGCTATTTTAAATACATTTTACTAATATCTACGTTCTAAACCATTCAATGGTGTATATTCCATAAGCGTATCATGAATTATTAAACAAAAAGCATTTGTTTTTTGTGGAATTGGTCTATTAGTTTCAATGTGTATGTGAATGTCAACTACAGATGTATTTAACCTATCCGGCTGTCTTGCACAATTAATTACCACAAAGGGTGTTTGAGCAAATCCTTTTCTGTCAAATAACGACTCGATTCTTGTCATTCCATAGTATTCTTGACGAAATCTAACATATTCTTCAAATAATGGTGAAATTTTACCCTCTTCAAAATTTAACTGAAAATCATTGTAGGGATACTTGTAATCGTTCAAATAAAGTTTAACGTTTCGTAGATCAGCAGGATCGAAAATAGATTTGTTCTGTGCCATATTATCTTTTCTATCGGTTTGAAAGGCTAAAATCACATATCTTGGTTTGTTTAATTGATTTGATGTTTTCACATGCCAAGTGATTTTATTAGTTGTAGGTAAATTCGGATATTCATGTAATTCTAAGGATCTAAAAGCTAGCGGTATCGGCTTACCATTCTCGATAATCTTATAAATATGTAGTTTCGCCTGGTCTGATAGCTTAATATGTGGAATATTCCAAACAACTTTCTCCTATGTAATAGTGCAATCCTTAGCCGTTTGTGCATCACCAACAAGGGCATCCAAATCACTTCTGGATCTTTTTAATATTAATTCTTGTTTCACATTTACCAATATTTTCTTATAATCTTCAAAGAAATTTAATAGATATCTAAGTGGTAGACAAACGTTGAAACGCTGGTCTGCATTAACTATAGTTGATGTGTTAGCCTCATTTGGGTCAACAATTCCAGCATTTTCCAAAGCTCTAATTTGAGAGGGGAAAAAGCATGCATATATTTTCAATGTGCTAGCAATACCAACATTTCTAACACTATCAACTTCCACTGAATTAATTTCAAATCTAATTTCATCAAATAGAAATGCAAAAGCATTGTTTATTAGTTTGGCATAAGTAGCATTTTCAGCTTCGCCTTTCTCCAACTTGCCTTCGATGAACAGATAACTTTCACTTGGTAATGTGTACACATCAGTTTGGAACATGGTGATGCGAATTTCATCATTATTTGATAGACCTGATGAGTTAAATGGCGTGTACGAATGATATTCATAGCTTTCAATATTGTCGTTGAAAGTAACCTCTTGATTAATGTTTAATATGTGATCCATATCTGTGCACTTTGTATCCTATCGATTTTAAAAACTTGACGTTGCTTATTGATAAAGGTCTACGTCGTTGTTGTTCACTTTCTGCTTTAGCACTGATGTTACTTTTTCCTTGTTTTGCTTTATTTATACAATTATTGCCCAAAGAAGAAGAAAAAATGTTGTTAAAATCAATACCCATTATCCTTCCTTTATATGTAGACAAATTGTAATTCTTTCCTTTCTGAAGGATATCAAACGTCCGGCTTGATCTACCAATCTTACACTGATATTGTCGATATAATTTGTATTAATGGGTAGGTAAATAACTGGTGATGGAGTTTCCACTATTTTATAACCTGCTGCCACTAATGGTGAAAATGTGTGTAAACTGTGACTTGGGTTTCCATTATTATATGATCCACTTACAATGTTACACTCAACACTGATCGCATTCACCGGATTTATATCTATAATATTGTTGGAGATGTGTGTTTTGTTCGGTGGTAAAATCACTTTATTGAACCCCAATAGTGGCCCAATACTGTGGGGTTGTGAAAAATCCACTTCAAATGTTGTTTTAAGCAAAGTCTTTAACGTATTGTGATTTGGCGTTAAATGCAACACAAGCGACTTATTTTTGTTCGACAACAGCGATCTAAGATATCTTTCAATAGCACCAATTTCATACGTACCAGTTGGTATTTCTATTACATATGATTTATTATTGAAATTGAAATGGAATTTATTGTTCACTCCAGCCTCCACATTTGGTATTGAATTGTACGTTTCTAATCGTAATAGTCCAACACTATAATTTCTATTTGCATCCAATTCCAATGGTGGAAATATGGATGCATGCAATACAGAATCAAAACCAGATAGAAGAAAAGAATAGCTAGACATTGTTTGCCGCTTGCTCTCTCCATCAGAAACTGTAAAGATAAATGTCCACAGTTCCAAGGGTTTCGCTTTTGATAGCGTTCTCTATTATAATAGATGTCACACTGTTTTAAATACTTTAACAATTCTTTAGGCGGTTTTAAATTACCAAAACTATCAAATAGAACACTTTATTTCCCTATTTAGAATATGCTGTCCAATGAGTACCAGTATTCTTTGAAGAATCCAAATTGATTATACCTTGTTCTTGAGTCCTAGGACGTGATGGTAGATTATCTCTCAAGAATACGCCTCGGAAATGTGGTAAATATTTGTTGGCAACCTTAGTTATATCATAATTTGTAAGTGCCCGATTTGGTAGATTTAATTTCTGTTGTTTTAGATAAAGGCCTAAACATTTTCCATACGGTTTCAGGTAGACCTTGCCCAACCTTCTGTCCTTCCATAATCATATTGTGTCTTTTTTGTTCTTGAAGAATTTTTTTCGCTTGATCTCTTTTACTGTTCTCACTATGGTTGCTGCACCTCCAGCCAATGAACCTAACGCCGACAGGCCTGCAAGTATTGGAATTAGCGGTAGTACGCCTCCTACCCATGGTTTCTTCCTCAACGGAATAACTCTTGGTGCTTTAATATTATTTGGTTTTGTTTTTAGGTAATCTTTAGCTTTTTTCAAAGCACATTTAACCGATTTCAACACATCACTGCTATTATTCTTTTTTCCAACTGCTGCTGCTTTTAATAATTGATTAAATGAAGGACGATGTCGCTTTTTGCCAGCTCCATATTTAACTTTAGCTTTCATTATATTTCCCACCAACAATGCACTGGTTTTCTCTGCGAGCGAAGAATCTTTAGCTAGGAATCTTTTCCAAGCTTCTTGTTCCAATATTTGATCGGCTTTATGTCTTGCTTCTAAATTTTTATGTTGTGAATATGCAATATCATGAGCTTTACAAGCATCATCTAATGGATTTATACTATTTTGATTTATTCTTTGTTGTAATTTAGTTCCAGGGCCGCAAAATCTATAACCAGGGAGATGTAATTCAAAAGGAAGTTTATTGATTGCAGAGTCGATAACACCTCTTCCAACTACTCTAGCCATACTGACACTTGTCAGCATTTCATCATCTAATTGTGGATTGAATTTGGACCAACTATCTCTCACTCCGCCACTGGCGGTATCTTACTGAACTAGTTGATCACCAAATCATTTTTTTAATCAGTCTGATTGAAAACATTATACAAAAAAACATGAGTGACGCTCTTCATTATTCCACATCTCTTTTACAGTTTAAAAGAAGTTTCAAACTGTTAGTGGGGCTAACAAAACATAATGGTGATAATTATAACGTTGTTGTGCAAATAGTAAAGAGACGTGTTGGAATCAATTTAACACTCGTTCATTGGCATCATCTACAGCAGAAATTTGGTGAGATCGTTTCATATTTTGGGAGGACGAAAAATATAAATGCAGATGTGACGATGCTTATGGAAGACAGCACCCTCTCCATGTATCTTACGCATAAAAAGGGAAAAGTGTTAACACTTAAGGAAACAATAACAACAACACCAGATGTGATAATTAAAGAAATATATTTAAATAAAAACCAAATAATGTCAATTATACATAATGCTTGGATAATTAACAATTATTTACATAATTTAATGTTAATAATAACATTGGAAAATACTATGTATTTTACAGATGAAGTACATAATACTGAAAATGATAATTGTGTTGATATAGATATTAACAAACACAATAATGTATTACATGAAATACAACAATAAAGGTTTTTTTTTTCACTATACCAAGTCTTGTTTTTTGATCCATCCTTTACTGTTCATTCCTAAATACTTTACCAACACTTTATCATGTTTTCTTTGCAGTATTTTTTCAATTAAATAGACTTTATCATGTTTGACAGGAGATAATTCTTCACGATACCATTTACCTTGAATAATTTGGTTATTTTCATCTTGTAAAGTGTAAGTAGTTGGTTCTGTATTATGCACACTATAAATGTAGAAAATTTCCGTAGACCAATTAGCAGTATAGCCTTTGGCAAATACATTTTTAATCTTCGATATCCTAACAGCTGTGCCAACATTTAGAGTTTTCTTGCTGCTGCTGCTCTTTTGTTTTAATAAAATATTTTTCAATATACTTTTTTCATTTCCTTTATTAAGTTCAACTGGTTTCATTTTAATTGCAGAGTGAATTGTATTATTGTATTCATCGACAATTGATGGTAATATATTTAAATATTTATACGAACCATTGTAATGAAACTGTTTATAAATTCTGCCAATTAATGATCTATTGAATCGTTCCACTATTGATGCTTTTATAGATGAATAAGTACTATAATGATTTATGTTATGTTTTTCATAAGCTGTTGAAATTTGGAATTATAAAATTCTAAACCCCTATCGGATTGAATATTTTTAGGCTCTCTTCCAGATTGTTGGAATATCTTGTTCATAGCATTGGTAACATCATTAGCATTTTTTGTCTTCACTGGTACAGCCCAAGCATATTTGGAAAAACAATCAATTACGGTTAAAATGAAAGTATTGTTTTTATTATACTTTGCATACTGCTTAACATGTAGTAAATCGATTTGCCATAAGTCATCAATTCCTTTTAGTACAGTTTTTCTCCTTTTAAATCGAATTCTAGCAGGTGCCATTAACTCATCAACTATTTCCTTTTTTATCGTAGACATGTTTTCATGGATACTGAAGAAGGTCTCTAAGCATTTGTATTGTCACATTCATATGTTCAGGCCATTCACTTATTCTATTTCTAATCGTAGCAAATATCTGATGCAAAAGGTTCCTTTCATTTTCCACTCTTTTACTGTCATAATCGTTGATGTATTCTTGAAGATATGATTTAGTGACGATATCTTCTTTAAGAATAAACTTTTCCAAATATTCTTTATTCACAACGTCTAATCCTTTTTTAGGCGTATTAACTCCTGTTATTGTTTTATGTTTGAAGTCTACATATGTATCATTGCCAATATTATAAATATCATACAAATCTTGATGATGATGTATTTCTGAAGATCTTCCAAATTTATCGATGGACATGTCCTCTATTTGCACTGTTCCACTTAACTGATGTAACCATCTTCCTTCAGCTCACTTATAATTGAAATTTCATTCTAAACTATTATTTCCGCTTTGTTCCGAGGCTAGACATAATTTTAATCTGTTCACCAATTCATTAGGATCGTTGTAGTATTCGTAGATTACATCATCATTTTTCATGAATCCATAGCCTTTTTTGCTAGGTGTTACTGAAAATGGAAACAATTTTGATATGATTAAATTATATTTTATCCCTCGATTAGCATTAATTGGTTTCTCTTCACTATAATGTCTTCTATGAGCGTTTGATAATAACAGAATTTCTTTGTATGATTTTAAATCGCCATCGTTATAATGTTTGGGGTTTGTTTTAAACAGTAATTCATATAACCCCTTTGTTCCCTTAAATCTATGTTTATCAATAATGAAATCATTATTAGTATTTATGGAAATTTCTTTATTACCTATTGTCATTTTTCCTCCAGAATGAGTAAATTTTATACCATATTGTAAATCACGTTCTGGTTGCTTTAAATTTATATAAGATTTTACCATTTCATAATTTTCCTCCTCTTCATCATCTTCTAATTCTTCTTCTTGTTTACTTATGCTACCATCCTCATCTTCTTCTTCTTCTTCTTGTTTAATTATGCTACCATCCTTATAATCATCTATTTTAGGTTTTTTCCTAGCATGTCTACTTATTTCTTCTAAAGGTTCTATAACCGGCTTCAATTGTTTTTTAATCAGACTCTCTTGATCTTGTTAGTGATGTTTTAAAGCTTTATATTTGTGTTTTAACGATTTAACAGCTTTTACAATATTTCTTGTTGTTTTCACTGCGCGTTCCATCTTGAGACTACGGAGAAATCTAAATGTCCACAATATACATGTCAAAGCTTTTACGATATCTTGCATTATTTAACGGTTTATCCTTATCAATCACTAAAAAGCCATATTTATCATCCCAACACAGACTGCATAGCTCTCTAAATTTGTTCCAACTCATATCCACGTTAACATGATCATCATAAATGTGTTTCAAGTTTAAATCATCCATTTTAAAGGCGATGATTACATTTGTATTATCGCGCAGCATATGTTTCTTGGCGTATGCATAGGTTTGTATTAGGTAGAATGTATCCACATTTTGATGTCTACCTCTGGTGAAGAATTCACTAATCACATTTTGACTATCTAAACCACAATCATCAAACACTATTACAGAATTAGGTTTAACATCTTGTGGACTAATTATATCGTCCATATCACTATATCTATAATAACCAATTTTGGGAACATGTTTCATCACTTGACTTAAATATTCATATTTTGGTTGATTTAGTGATTTACTATAAATGTATAAATTTTTAAAACGTAAGCCATTCTTTTGAATAAGTAAGGTTAATAACAAATTGGTTTTGCCACAATTACTTGGTCCGCATATTAAACAACGAATGATGTTGGGGAAAAGTGCACTATGTCTAAATAAACTTCTTTTTTCCAGGTTTGAATCATTATTTAGAACGGGTAAAACTAGACGCTGTTTCTTCAATTTCATCATCACATGCGCATGCACGTACTAAACCATATTTCTAGAGGGGTGTATATATAAATGCAAGGAAACAAACTAATAGGATTTAGTTCACATTCATACACTGTATGTGTGCCACCGCCATCATCATCATGCATCCTCTAATAATTGACTTGCAGGGATATCAAAAAAGGAAAAGTTTTGATGATGATGATACGTTTATTGTTCGTGAGATGGCCATTGCTGACACAAACTTAAGCATCTTGGGATGTTGGATGTTTAAATTGCCCGACAATGCTAACAACTTATCCAGTGCTCCTAACCGATGGTTAATGAACAATCATCATGGAATTGCACAAGATGATGGTGATTTAGATTACGAACAGTTGGACCCCATTTTACAGAGGTGCACTTTAGGTTGTACGTATTTGTTTTCTAAAGGAATGGAAAAGTGTTTATTTTTAGAAAAGAAACTGAATAAACCTGTATATGATTTACAAGATTTTGGGTGTCCCCCAATAAAAACATTGCCCACAGTAAATCATTTTAAGTGTAATTTTCATAATAATACTAAGTATATTTGTTCACTTCAATATGTGTATAGATTGGCCTCTTGGGCAAACATTAACAAATTTAAATTAGATCTTTACAACTCTCAAGCTAGACTAAATACTTTTACTAGATGTAATAATTACAACTGTGTAAGTAGAGATGTGTTAGCTTTTAATGGATTTGTTTATATTAAGAAAGATACAATAGCATTTGTGTATTGTAATCTTCTATTAGATTTAAATATGGTAACAGATTGTCCTTGTACATTGCATAAAAAGGAAAACCCATACTGTTATTATATGAAATATATACTTTAACACAAAACTAATGCAACACATCCAACAAGAGATTAGTTGTGTTTGTATTAGCAAGCTGTTACAATATAAAAGAAATGGAGGAGTGGACTTATGTTACATCACACCCTTTCTACCATCAATTTCTACAAGATTTCTCCAAAATTACCTTAGGAAACGATGGAGACGATGCAGTTAAGTTCATGAGAATATACAATCGTATGAAAGAATTGGAAAATTATTCTAAAGAATATATTAGAAAAAGCAAGCATAAACCTTTCCATTACATAGGTTGTGTTTGGTCAAACCCAAAGTGTAAAGTAGGACCTGACACTTGCATATGTAGCCTTATCGGTCACTCATATTATAATATTATTAGAGACTTGGATGAAATTTACCATTGTAATTATGAAAACAAAACATAATAAATAATTTATATAGAACTGATTTGTAAGATAAACATAAAATAAACAAGTTTTCTTTTTGAAATAATTGTTTTATTATGACTACCTTATTGACAACAGAATTAAATACATAAAAATACACAAAGTATTGAATATCAAAAAATATTAAAGTCTTTAGCTAGATATTATAAAATGTTTGCCCCCACGACTTGGAAGCCATCTCGTGGCTCAAAAACAATATTACAGTCCTTAAAATGTTTCAAGCTAAATATTATAAAAACTTAGCCCTAGTCTTGTATGCCATCTCACTGCTCAAAAACAATGTTAAAGTCCTTAGAATGTGTTTAGCTAAAATATTATAAGTGTAAACATGAACCAAATATCAAAAAATATTAAAGTCCTTAGCTAAATATTATAAAATAGTAGCCCTAGTCTTGGATGACAGTTCACGGCTCAAAAACATTATTAAAGTCCTTAAAATGTTTCAAGCTAAATATTACACATCTTAGCCGCATGCCATCTCCCGGCTCAAAAAAAATTTTTTTTCCCTGACAAATTTCGACCTTATATTTTCAAGCTAAATATTATAAAACATAGCCGCAGGTCAGGCATGCCCATCTCGCGGCTAACAAATATTCTTTTTACCTTAGATTGTTTTCAAGCTAGATTTTTCAAAACGTAGCCGCATGCTTCGCATGCCATCCCGCGGCTCAAAAATATTTTTTTTCCCTGATTAAAAATCAGATGGGGGGTCTCATCGTAATTTTGTAGCCGCGCGCCAGACCCCTGCCTTCGGGCGTAAATTCATAAGTGCCTGGGGCTCAAAAAAAATGGCCCTAGAACCGGTAAATAATATCTACTAATGTTTACTTACAAAAATTTAATACTTTCTCTCTTCTTGAATTCTGAGTTTGAAGAAAATCGAATTACCGGATGTGAGATTTTACTGAAGTTATTTCATTTTTCTACAAACGCTAGGGGTTTCATTAAATTTGTTACAGTAACTATGAATTCAGAGCGGAGCACTTTTATTGGCAACTTTTTGCCGAGGAAATTCATTTAAAGAAGTTTAGGGGGGGGGGCGAGTGTATGGTTTCCTGAAAACAGTTATTTTAAGTTTAGGAACTCTAAACTGAAGGCAAGCAAACATTTAGTAAAATACAATTAGTCACTTAAATTTGTGTAAAGTACAGTATACTGCCTCAGAAACGATTCTAATGACTGGGAACTTTTTCGTGATAATACAGAAACTTAACATAAACATTTCGCTTAACTTAAAAACACCTTTACAAGTTGACAATAACGTTGAACTACTAACTAACTCTATCTAACAAAGTCTCCACCAAGCTTCTACTACCACTACCTACCAATATCACAGAGCACATGTAACCTACAACCTTCCTTTCTATATCAGAACAATTATCACACTTAAACGGCGAGCGAGAGCCTGCTGGCACCGCACCCGTTATCCTTCTGACAAAAAAACCTCCAATCAATTGACAAGACAGCTCACTAATGAATTACACAAGCACTACAACGACCATACTCCAAATACACACACTCTCACAACACAAGACAATTCACTATAGACCGAAACAAAAAAGGTCTTAAAATAGAAAAATTCTTCTCATCGTCTACAAGCCCTGACGGGTCCTGGGCGAAATCTGACTAGGAGAAAGCCCATTGCATCGCCTCCTACCTCTCCCAAGTCTCCACTCCCCATCTTGATATCACACCCACAACACGCAACACCATCACACAGGCACTTGATATCCCACTTCCCTTTTCTCTTCCACCTAAAGCATTCACATCAAAAGAAATACTAAAATTCAGAAGCTAAAAAAGAAGCTAAGTTCAGAAAACAATACGCAATGTTCCTCCTAAAAAAACCCTGGATATGATCTTATGACCCCCTATACTGCTTCCACGTAAGGCCATCGTTTTCCTAACATTTTTTTACAATGCCATCCTTAGAAACTCCTCACTTCCCTATTCTTTTGAAATTTTCTTTAATCTGCATGATTCCCAAACCTACCAAACCCATTCATTCCCCTTCCTCTTATCGAACCTTAAGTTTACTTCCGTTACTGGAAAAAATTTTTGAAAAACTTCTATCCCGCCTTCAAACTTTATTAGCTCCGCTCAATATTATTCCTGATCACCAATTCGGTTTCAACAGTTATCATTCTACCATTCACCAGGCAGATTTGTAGACACCATTTATATTTCCTGTAAATTGTGTCTACAAATGGGCAGATTTGTAGAAAACACTATATTTCCTAATGGTTTATTAGGACTGCCATCGCTGGATGGCAATCTTTCAAGTAGATCAGGTCATATGTGCCTGCGGACTTCAGCGAACGCACGCATTATTCAGATGTTATCTGTTTTACTTGTTGCATATATTAATATGTAGTTGTAAAAATCAATAAAAATATTTTCAAAAAACAAGAAAAATAAAGGATTTTTGATGGATAAAACTTGTAATTGCCTTATATCATATAGCTAAGTGTAGTGTTCATTATCAAAAGGAATTAATATGGAACTTTTTTAAACGATCTGCACATTTCAGTCCTCGAATTTCTGAACCATAAGGTAGAGAGAAATAACTACTGAATTCAGTCAGTAGGTTCCCAGGAAATAATATTAGCTTTCCAATTAGTTTTTTCAAAACGGCACCTCTGGCGGATATTGCTGTTCAGCGGTTTATCAGTGGCCGGATGACAACCAGATAGTTCAAGTTTGACTTCATTTCCATTAAATTATTATTTTGTGAAAACTTGTTTTCCATTCTGGTCTTCCTGTATAGAACTTTATTATTTTAATTTAACTAATATTGTCTGTACGGGAGAACACTGTCCGGAGTGCACTGAGAAGGCTCCGGGCGCAAATGACCACAGATGTTGAGACGCCTTAAATTAAATATATATATATATAAAAAAAAAAAAACTCTAATATTGACTTCTTACTTGTTAGATGAACAATAGAAATTAGGGATTTTCAATTTATTACGGATATCACTAAGAAAGTCAAAGAGAAAAGAAGTAAAAACCTCCCGTTATTATAAATTATATCTATTAATGGTTTCAGTTTTCGGGGATTTTAAAGCTTATCACTTGAGTTTTAAAACTTATATTACCTAAGTTTTAAGTTCAATTTACACGATATTATAATTCCGAGTAGAAGCAGATCTTTAGTTTTAAATGCATTGTATGAAAAAGTGTTTCGATTAATGCACTTTCTCTGAGAACATATCTGCCGCGGTTAGAGGGTATAAATTCCAACATATTCTTCTACCTTGGTTAAGTATGTAAACAACAAAGGACGTTTCAGATCATAAGCGACTGTGGGCTAAATTTGGCGCAATGTAGAAATGGGACTTCTTTATCTCGCTCGGATTGAAATTTTAATACTATTTACATCCTTAAAGCAAGTTAAACAGTATGGAGTTGAGTTGTGTGATGAATGCAAGTCCTCTGGCTTAGTAGCAACCAAAAAACACTATATGAAAAACTGTTGTCTAATTGCATCTCAGATTTGATTAAATCATAGTGATTATATTGATGTGTTTTATTTGAAAAAAAAAAATTCTCTTTAAAGATAATTGGGGCAGTAACGTTAATCTTACAATAAGGTGCCTGCCACTTCAGCACAATGTACAGTTTTATAACCGATAATAATCTATTACCTATAACCTGTATAATATAAATGTATTGCTAAAATTCCAATACCGAAGAACATTGTTTAACCAGATGTGCGACTTTACACATCTCAGGCTCTCAGGATTCTGAGTTTTGAGGATCTTTCTAGAAAACTATCACCTTTATTTGAAATATTTTGCCCAGAAAAATTAGTTTTTGAAACGAGTTTCTGGGGATTCTTTTAGTTAGGCTTACTTTTATACGTATTGCCGCCAGAGTGCGCCCCGTTGCAATCTAGTCTCATTCATGTAGTCTTTATACCGTGAAAACCGCACTAACATAAAATTCTTTCCTTACTCATTTTATAACAAATTATGCTGACGATGTATGTTTTGCAGTTTCCAACTTATTACTGAGTTTGTTTATTAAATTTTTCATGTTAAGTGTCTTGTTTTAAATATAATCATTTTTTTTTTATTCTTGAAAAAGACAATATATTGGTAGAAACGTTGACAAAATTGTAGTTGCTTCATTTTCCAATACCGGACTTCACTATTCTATTCTGCCGTAATCCCAACACCTAATAGACCTGACCTCAATATTCCGCTAAGAATTTCAAGAAAATTTATGGATTAGAATTGTAATAATGGCCGTATGAAACTCATTTGTGTGTTTCTTATTAGATATTTATGTTAAGTTTAAGAAATTGAAGTTACAAAGTACTAGATTGAAAAGACACATTGAAATTATTATTATCAAAGCGCAGATAAATTTGATGACATCAGTCTATTAATAGAAGAATGATTTCCTATAACAATTATATATATAAAATTAATTAAAAAAAGAAATATGGAAGAAGTAATTGATTAGTATTGCGCAGTTAATAAACAGATAGTGAAGGTGGATAGGTTAGGTTGTTCATTCTCCATCCACTTATCAGCCTCTCATTTCTAGGTAGTCATTAGTGTTTTAATTTCTTTTCTTGCCTCGTCTTCTTTTCAATCATTTTATTGATTTATTTATTAATTATTGTTATTTGTATATGATAACATTCTTCAACTCCTGGTGGACGCCATATTTGTTTCGATGAACGGTAAACATGTTATCACTAACCTGACCTGTAAGGTTAACTTTTTTAATGAACAGCCTCCTTATTTTTGAGAACTCTATTCTATTTTATATATTCACACATGCTCATTACAGTAAAATAAATTAACGATATATTATATAGTAAGGAAGAAACATGATTATATAATAATATCAATATAAATGATTAGAATATAGTCTAACAGCAACAATCTTGCGGTAACATCGTTAAATACTTAACTAACATATATGTCGGGTTAAGAAAATAAGTATATTAATTAAAATAATAGTTTATTACCTAATCTTTTTGATTTGCCTATCTCGTCTATCATGGCAGCAATATATTTATAATGACAACTAGAATTTGACAAAATCTATTACGCAAAATGTTCATAAAGTCATAAAGTGCTTTTACTTTGGTAACAGAAAATTGTACGCTCTAGCATTTCTGCCAAATAGCAGAATACAAATAAATAGAATTTAACCGCGAGATGAGTTTCATTAGTGTTTACGGTCCAGTCTTGCAGTTGATTTCCGCCGGAAGAATCCAGAAATGTTTTCTTTCTCTTACTGACATAGAAAGCAGTATTGAATTAGTGTCAGATTTATGCCGAATATACAGATTTTGAGTTCCCTTGAGCTCAAAGTGTTCCTTCAAAAATTGATGTGTGTTTTGTATGTATATGAGATTAGCCAAATTCAGTAACGAATATGCAGAAAATATTTGTTTATGATTTTCGCAAATTCTACCCGTCATGTCTAGATTAGAAATATGATTCTGCCATGATAGGCGGATAATTATGCAAATTACTAGATTAGGTAATAAAACTATTTCATCTATGATTTTATCCGCCATAGATGTTATTTAGCATTGCGGATCCAACCATATATTCAACTTTCCGTTACTGCTGATTTTATCCATCATAGATGTTATCCAGCATTGCGGACCCAACCACATATTCTAACTAATATATGTTAATGATATTTCATTTAGATGTTACGTAGGAGCTACTTGGTTAAACTTAATAAACCAAAATTATTTGCGCGGGATTTCAATTTACTTTCTCCTACATAAGAGGAAATATTGCGATCCTGATAGATTTAGGATTGTGTTTTCACCGAAATATATGTTTTGAGGGCCTCTGAACCCGAATGCGAATGGTCTGTACGTGTATGTACGGTGTTTATGGCGTGAACTAAATACTGAATCGAAAAATTGCAGGAAGCCAAACTTGATATTCTATTTAGGTATCCACCATTTCTCAGTAAGGTCGTTCAAAATTACTGAATGCTTTCTTTCAATTGGCACTATTTTATGGAACAGCCGCCACCGATTTTTTTTAACCTTCGTATATAGTCTCCTCACATAAATTCTTATCAATCATTTCTCCAGCAATTACTTTCAAAAGTTCCTAAAGAAGTGGAACTTGGAGCTCCTCGCTGAAGTCCCTTTACTCAGTGTTTAGTTACGAGGCATTCAAAGTATCGTTAAAATTCCATGTTTGAAGCAAATCGATTAAATGCAATAGCGAGTTAGTAAATCAGGCTTCTGAGTACTTTGAGATTTTCTCTAACTAATGTAATGACATTGCTGTGACCCTGATGTAATGACATGGCAGGGTCATAGCAATGTCATACCTTCACAACACATAACAAAGAAAGAATAATTTATACCTAGTGGCCTAGCCGGCTGCTGTCTTCAAGACAAGGCCGCAGCCAAACAAACAAAACCAAGGGTCAATACTTTACATCAAAGCAAGCAACCGCTAAGGCTGGCCACTGACCTAAATCACTGGTCACCGAAATAACCAAGGTCGCACACTAGGACAGATGTCTTGGTGTGAGTGTTGCTAACACTAATATATAAACTTCGCCCCATTGGAAGAGGGGATGATTATATGATTATACTTCAGTACGTCTTCAAGATTATTATACGAGCAGCAGTTTCCGCGTCCCTATACAGTTTTTATTTATACTTATTTCCTTAGTTGTGCATCTTAGTTCATTTATTTTAATCATTCTAAATTATTAGTTATTTATCTCCTATTTATTTCTAAGTATTTCTTGTTAATAGTTACCATTACTCACGTTTAAATTATTGTACAAATACAGTCTATTTTTATAAATTCCGTGTTAATAATTCGAGCACTAACTTCCAAAAATCTCTAAACTAACTTCCGCCCTCTTCAAGACATCTACTACATACCTCAGGAATCACAATAAACGATTCCACTACATCTGGTGGTATCACGGTGGGATCAGATCACACGATAAACGTTTCCACTACACTAATTTCTTTTAAACCAAATGCATAGATATAAACCTATTGCATAGGTATAAACTTTTATTCGCAGTTTCTATGGGGAAAAATTAATTTAGGTGGATTTTGGGATAGCTGAAACTTTAGCTTTATTTCTATTTTGCACAACCAGTATTAATAGAAGCGCTATCCTGCGGTCCATGTACTGACATTCAACAACCAAGTCCTGAAACCAAACTGTATAGTGTGCACCACCAGTACCACAAGTATAGGGGCACCACCTGTATAGTGCCCCTCACATACCTTTAACAACCAAGTCCTAAAACCAAACTGTATAGTGTGCGACTCACCACCATACAGTATAGTGCCCTCACATACCTAGTGCTCTCACATACCTCTAGTGCCCTCACATACCTAGTCCCCTCACACACCTAGTGTCCTTACATACCTAGTGCCCTCACATACCTAGTGCCCTCACATACCTAGTGCCCTCATATACCTAGTGCCCTCACATACCTAGTACCCTCGCATACCGAGTGCCCTCACATATCTAGTGCGCTCACATACCTTTAACAAACATTCCAAGTTTAAAAAATTTGTCAATTAAAATTGTGATCATTGAAGTAAGAGCAAGTGGTGTGAGAGTGTCACATCTGATTATTTGCTGGATGTCTGGTTTTCAAAGACAATTTCTGAACTCAATAGTTTCTTTTTTCAAAAGTCTGTTTTCTTTTTTAAAAGTTGTATTTTATAGATAGTTATGAAGAAATTTGGTGAGGATCAGTCAAGAAAAAACATTCAATTATGCCAACGTTTCGACAGAGTTTCCTGTCTTTATCAAGGCTTTAATCTAAAAAAAATAGAATGAGGAACCACAATGCATTAATAATACTGTAAAATCCAGAATTCTAATCACGAAAGCAAAAACTTTTGTTTTTTAATTGCCGCGCGTCACTAAAAAAAAGTTTCTTATCCCTTCCACTTTTAACAGTTTTTAATTTTTAAAAAAATACTCTCTCTTCATTTCAATCTCAACGTTCTCAACGTTCACTCCTCTCCTACCCTAAAGGTATCTTTATCTGTCTTATTTTATCTTATTGTTATATAATTTTATTTGGCGCTAATGACCATCGTAGTCGATGCGCCGGGGGAAAAAAAATCATTTTATTCAATTTACTGTCACTTCTGTTTTATAATTACTTCTATTAATATTTCTTTAATTTAAATTTTTCTTTCTTTTTATATTTTTTTTATTATAAATCTATGCACTTTTTCATAACTACTATACTGTACAATAATGTATTTTCTCGATAAATTTTTACAGAGCTCATGAAGAAGGGCACCAATGGTACCCGAAACATAGAGGAACAGAGAATTATCTTTCTTCAAAAACTCCTCTGGCCATTGCCGTACAAACATCTCATTATAATTTTAAGGCCTGACGATTTGAATACCATTTCAAAAAATTTTTTTTTTGTTTACTTTATTTTCCAACTGCATACACAAATGCAGCAAGTAAAAATGATAAAATGAAAATACGTACATGAATACATATACATATATTTATATAATATAATATGCACGCACTAGCATGATAACTTGAACGGCGACCATTCAGTGTTGATAGCCGTAAGTTAGCTATTAAAGCAGTGTGGCAATCAACCTTAGGGTCAACGTTAGGCAATTAAATGACCATGGGGCCAGTGCCGTCTGAGTCTTCGAAGAGGGTTGATAAGGATTGTTCTGGAGGATAGTGAGACGATTAATGGATTGTAGTGAGAGGATAGTTAAGAAATGGAATTTATTGTAGCGGAATTGGGCTAAATCAGAGACAAATGGAATATTTAGGTCGGAGTGGATCATGTGGTTGGAGACATAAAATGAGGCATTACTATGGTTCTAAGGATTATGGATTGGAGAGTTTGTATGCGGTTGAGGTTTGTTCGTTATGCTGTCCCGTATAGTTCCAGTCCGTATGTTCATATGGGTGCCAGCAAGGAATTGTATAGTTGTCTTTTATTCACTAGAGTCAGTTTGGAACGTTTGCCGAGTAATCGTTTTAACATTTTGTACCTATTCTTACAGTCTATTCGTTTTAGTCGAGTACGAGGGCTCCATGTGAGTCTTTTGTCCAGATAGAATCCGAGATATCTCACTTGATTCGCAATGAGAATAGGAATATTATTGAGGTAAATAGGAGGGAGCGTTCTGCGGTTTAATGGAAATACTATACATTTGATTTTGTGTCGATTTACCCCGATTTTCCATTGATGAAGCCAGGGATCGAGGATTTGGAGGTGATTTTGTAAGTTAAGGGTAGCTATGACGGGATCTGAGTTAGGATAGAGAATGGCTGTATCATTGGCATAGGTGAAGGTAATTATTAGGATGAGTGGGTAGGTCAGCGTATAAATAGTGTAAAGCAGAGGAGCAGTATGCTCCCCTGTGGAACGCCTGTGAAGACTGGATAAATAGACGAGGAAGAGGTTTTTTGGGAAACTTAAAAATAAAGTTCGGAAAGGTAGGACTTAAGGATAAGGTAATAGGTAAACGATAGGTTGCTCTTGAGCTTATACAGCAATCCCGGGTGTCATACCCGATCAAAAACTTGGGAAATGTCTAGGAATAGTCCAGGACAATACTGTCCAAGCTCGAGAGAGGAGGCGATAACGATAACTTGGTGGATAGTCGAATAGCAACTCCGAAAGCCGAATTGGTGGTCAGGAATGAAATTTTGAAGAATTATTTCTACTTGAATTCTTTTCAGAACTAGTTCTTCCAGGATTTTTCATATTAGAGGAAGAAGGCTGATAGGTCTGTAGGAGTTGGGGCGAAGTAGGTTTGTTGGGTTTGGGGATCATTTTTATTGTAGAGAATTTCCAGAAGATGGGGAAGTAGGTGGTACGAAGAACTGCATTATATAAATATAAGTGCTTTCCTGGGAAGTTGAAATAGGATTTTGGAAGTGATTAGACTATATCCGGGACTTTTCTTTTCGGGGAAGATTAAGGATAGCCTGCTTGACTTCTCTGGGGGAAAACGGTTTAGGAGGTAGAGAGAGAGGTAATGGTATGTCAAGTTCGTCATATACGTATGCTTTTGATTGTTGTCCGTCTGAATGAGGAGCATAGACAGTTGAGAGGTGTTGTGCTAGAAATTGGACTTTCTCTTTATTAGATTTTGCCCAAGATCCGTCTGTACGTTGTAATGGGTGAGAAACGTCTTTGTATTTTAATATTTTCTTCGTGGCTGTCCAGAGTGAATTATGTTCTGTTCTAAGAGATTGTGTATAAGAGGAGTATTGTTCGTTATAGTATTTATTTAGTTCGTTGGTAAGTTGAGTGCTGAGTTGATTGTATAGTGTCTTATTAGACGGGTATCTTTGTCGATGCCAGAGCGCTCTCGCATATCGTTTGCGGGCTATTAAATGTCTTGAATGTATGCGCAGATTGAAAGGCAGAGGTGTAAGTCTGTTAGTTTTAATTTGAAGTGTGGATTGCCATATACTCTGTTGTATGGATTCAGTCGAGTGTTTCACGTTATCATCAAGTTGCTGCAGTGTCTTGAGAGGTACATTTAGATATCTTGCTTCTGCTCAAGAGTATCTCGCAAAAAAATTCCAGTCAATCGGTCCGTTTATAAAGGAAGGGGGGAAGGGGTTTGTGGGTGAATGTCGAGTGTTAGGATTACAGGGCTATAGTCAGAGGACAAGTCATTTAAAATATAGAATGTAATCATAAGTCATTTAAAATCAGTATATAATGATGTAATGTTGGAACAGATGAAGAAGTCAAGCAGGTCAGGTCTTTTATCAGGGGAAGTTGGCCAGTATGTGGGTTGTGATGGGGATATAGCGGAGAAAATGGGTATGAAGTAATCGCCTCTCTGATTCGCCATACAACTACCCCAGCTTGGATGGGAAAGAGCCACTAAGGAGCGAGTTTAGGAAGGAGACTGTTGACGACAGTAGTGAGGAGAGATATTACTGGTGTAATGAGGGATTTGAAATCATTCAAAAAGGAACTGAGAAGAGAAGTGATGTCGCCTGTGTGGGGTGAAGCAGGAGCGGGAGAGGGAACTTGCGACGGCAGGGGAAAAGACATCTGGGCAAAAGACCGATTTTTATGTAAAATTTGTTGTCCTGTTGGATGCCAGAGATGGAAAATCGCTTCGGTGTTGTTGGTGAAGTTGAGGTGGTTGGCCGACAGTCTGAGAAGTTCTTCGCTGGGCAGATGGGTGTTCATAGACGGGTCGCACACGTCTACATCGTTGTAGTTCCTTATAGGTAGGTCCATATCCTTCCTTTGTAGGTAGCATAGTGCGGACCTAGGCATAGAGCGCAAGTTGGTGACGTGTTGGAGTCCTTTTTGCACTCTGGAGTTAAGTGGTCACCTGTACATTTTGCACATCTGGGCTGATAATGACAGTAGCTCTTTGTGTGGCCATATTCTTGGCAACGTTTGCACTGTACGATATTTCGCTGCTTGTGCGGTTCCTCTATTTTTATTTTGCTGCAGCATAGGGTATCTATATCAAAGACTTCTTTATTATTTGGAGATGGTTCTAAATCCACGAAGAAAAGTGGTAGGGTCTGTTTAGTAACAGGGTGAATTACCGGAGTGATATTCCGTAAGATATGTCCAAGTTCGGTCAGCTCTTCTTTTATAAGTTCCACTGGAATACTTTGGTGAAGGTGTCTTATAACAACTCGGTAGGCTTTATCTTCTTCGAGTTGAAAAGTGTGGTAATCTGCTTTATGCTCTCTGAGGTACCTGATGATTGCGCGATAACTGTCGGTAGTCTTGGCATTAACTATAAGATCCCTTGATTCTCGCTTTGCATGTAAAATTTTCTTTGCCCACTATTGATCCAGGGTTTTGGATAGAACGCCAAATTTGGCGACGTTTTTATATAGATTGGTGGCGGCTTATGGGTGCGATGCAGAGAAGGTGCGCCACATCCATTTCATCTTGTGTAGTAGGTAATGGTGCAAAAGGGTTGTTTGTAAATACTCCCGGGGGAGCTGTTAAGTCATGATGACTGGCGTGTCTCTAGTGGCGCTGGTGCTAGGCTTGGTTTTATTCAGCATAGCTGGTTGTTTGAATTCTGGATTATTCAGTTTTTGAATGAAAGATTGATTTCCAATTGTACTTGAAGTCGTACATTTACTGCCTTCTTGCAGTTTGACAGAAGACCTAGCAATTCGTGTGTTCTCTTTTGTTGGCTTTTTATTCTTTTGTGGTGAATTGCAGGCGTATAGCTTATCTTTTTGGCCGAAGTTACGGAAGTGGTTGATTCATTGTCAGTTGAGATGCCTAAATATGTGTCATCACTTAGACCCATTCCATTGAAAATACTCACTCAATAACGTGAAGGTTTGTAAAACCATAAATTAATTAAGAAATAAAGTTAGAAGAAAAAAATGTAGTAAAAAAGAAATAATTAAAAATGAATAAAAATAAAAAAAATGAAAAATAAAAATTTCTTCCTACTGCAAAAGAAAAAAGAAAAAAAATCGTATTTTCAAAAAAGTAAAGAGAATCGGGGAAAAATTGAAAGTAGATGACAGAGAAGAGAAGTGAGTAATGTTCGCTCTATATACACCATATATACACAAGATGTTTACATTAAGGTCCACAGTTTACTTTCTATATACATATATGTAAAAAGTACTTAAGATTCATATACAGTCACACTCAATTAAAAAAAAAAAAAAATGAATTGATTTAGCGAGAACTAAATAGTTTCTGTAAGCTACACTTACTGTATCGTGAAAAACGTATTTTGTTTATTCACTGTGACACTTTTTAGAACTTAATTCACTTTAGAAACAGCTGAATTTTAACAAATTTGTTAAGAAGAATCAGCTTGATGTTCACTATGTGAATGCTTAGTGTACTTTAAAAAAAAAAAAAAAATTTGAAAAATAATATTAAACGCACGTATGGAAACACACACACACACACACACACACACACACACACACACACACGTATATATATATATATATATATATATAAAACCTCTAGTTTCAACTTTTGATCTTCTAATAAATAGAGACTTACAGTTTTTAAAAAAAAGTGTGAAATATATTAAGTTTGTATATTTAGGAAACTTGGTGTTGTAAAAGATTTTGTTACATTCAGCCAGTTAATAAAACTTTTACGGCTAATGTAAAAACGACTTGGCATGAAACGGGTTAATAGATATGTTACAGAAATTCAAATTAATTACACAATATTAGGATATGTTATTTTTCATTGGTGTTTAACTTTGGAAATAGATTTTTATGCGATTGAGTGTGCGGTGGTGTGTGTGTGTGTGTGTGTGTGTGTGTGTGTGTGTGTGTGTGATTGAGAGAGAGAAAAGAGAATAGTATTGTTAGTGAAGTTTTTGCCAGTCTAGGCGTCTGGGTAACATTTGGTGGGAAGATGCGGCGCCTGTTTCCTGCCGAGCCGTTCCTTCCACCCCTCCTGCCAGCTCGAGTATCAATAAGGAAAAGTGATGCTGGCTCTTCTTTGTGTGCAATCGATAAAGCACCTAATGACGACCCCCCATTTCAGCCGATAACACATGATAAAACAGAACAGTGAAAATGGGATAATCATATAGTTAAATATGTCCAATAGTTATTTCATAAGTGAATACATATTACTAATGGCCAATATTCGTCACATCCCAATAAAATGATAACCAGGAATATAGATACATAAATCTTTATTGAAACACTCACAAGACTTAATGCAATTAATACAGTTTTAATTGACCTGTTTTCAACAAATTCAGATCTTAATAGCGTATACAAATACAAACAGGGAATTATACTTGTTGGTCTTTATGGCATAAAGCCAATCCCAGCCTCACGACTGTCTAATGTTCAATCCTCCCAAAAACAATTTGTGTGGAAATGTTTCAAATAAATGTGATAATTTATGTTGTGCGTGTTGTCTTCCAGAGATGGCCATCTACAGCCGTTTTCGAGGAAATCCAAAAGTCGAATTTTCGTTAACTGCTTTTCTTCAAACTTGGAATCTAGAAATGCTCAGTGCTTTAATATAACTTAATCTTATGTTGGTGGTACACCGGAATTTTATTGAAATATCAGAGGAAATATCTTAGTGTTGCAGCATCTCCAGTGCTTCCAGAAGTCAATTTTGCTGGAAAATTTGATTGGCATTTATAAATGTAGTTAGTATGGGAAATTTAAGGAAAACCCCAAATTATCCGTGTGTATAATATTATGAGACCGGAAAGGAAGAAAATCACAGGCACGAAAAATGTGCTTACATAGGTGGGAATTGGACAGTCTATTGGTTGAGGGACCCTGGGCTTAATTAAAGCTATGACTAGTCAATATCAACTCGAGCTTGCCACGCTATAAAGTTCTAGGAATGGTTAGTTATAAGCCCCTCCACCCCACCATTTTAGACCAAGTATGCCGGCGAGAGAAAGTAACGTCCATTTATCAGCGGCCAGTTGTAATAAATCAGTTAGTGAATGTGCAGAGGCGCTATATATCAGCGGTTTTCGTTCTGACCATGCCTCCAACAGTTGTGCTGCTCCAGAGAGGTATGAGCGGGGCGGCGAATTGACGCGACGATGGCCATTGTTGACGTGCTGCCTCCAGCCACCTGTTTAACTCCGCTTCCTCCTCCTCATACTCATTCCTAATACCATAGCCTACCAATAGCTCAAAGCGAGATGAATTCCGAGTATCTATCTGCTTAACCAACCATACATTTTATACGCGCGTCACTTAATTGTTATGTATTACACTTGTAGGAGGATTCTTTAAATATCCAAAAGCAGAATTATTTATTACGATGTATTTTTTGCCTAGATATCACAGCTCACATATTCAAATGAATATCATTCACTTTACGTACAGAACATGAAACGTCATCAACTTGGTGCTACATTTAATATCAGCTGAACCAGCACATTTCCTTATCTTCTGTAAGCGTGCCTGCATTTTCTGAATACCCAAACACCTACCTATCATTGTCGCTATTTTTAAATTATTACTTTCTTAGATTGGTTCGATTGAATTTACCAAATTGAGGTTTCGCCAGAAATACATGTTTTGAGCTTGAAGGCTTACAAAAAATGTTTTGAGCAAATTGTACATATATATATATATATATATAGATAGGGTGTCCCAAGGTATATGGGTAACGACTTTTCTCGGTAACTAAGATAGCTAAATAAAAAACTAAAAAATACGTGTCCCCGTAGTTTTTTGTTAGAAATCCAAATTTAATTTGCAAATTTGTTTTGGTGCTTCGAGATGCGAGATATAGGCACCAACTCATTTTTCAAATGGGGAGGTGTGGTTTTTATTTAAGAAATAGATTCTCATATTTTTGGTAAGACAAATTTACTGAACGGCTTTTTTCTTTGAGCGATATTTTACAAGTTATGAATGAAAACATGATTGCTACAAGAAATTTCAAACTGATATTATAACAGTTTTTTGATTGAATAAAAAGAAAAGTACTATTTTATTATAAATTTTACTCCTCATTAATTACAGATCTTGCACGACCTGGCCCGCAGTATTAGAGATGCATACACATGCTTTTTGCTGCCAATTGTACCTTACGACCAAAGAAATACATCTCTAATGGTGGAGGCCAGTTCGAGCAAGATCTGTAATTAATGAGGAGTAAAATTTATAATAAAATAGTACTTTTCTTCTTATTCAATCAAAAAACCGTTATAATATCATTTTGAAATTTCTTGTAGGAATCATGTTTTCATTCATAACTTGTAAAATATCGTTCAAAGAAAAAAACTGTTCAAGTAAATTTTTCTTACAAAAAATAGAGGAATCTATTTCTTAAATAAAAACCACACCTCCCTATTTGAAAAAATGAAGTTGGTGCCTGTATCTCGCTTCTCGAAACAACAAAAGAAATCTGCAAATTAAATTTGGTTTTCTAACAAAAAACTACGGGGACACGTATTTTTTGTTTTTTTTTCTAGCTATCTTAGTTTCCGAGAAAAAGTTATCCATATACCTTGGGACACCCTATATATATGTGTGTGTGTGTTGCTATGTGTATGCACAGCATAATTAAAAAAAAAAGGAAAATTGTCGAAAGTTAGAACTTGATATCATTAAAAATTCAATTTAGAGGCAATAAGAGTCACGATAATAGGGTTTTTGTCAAGATCGGTCAACCGGAAGTTCCCCTTTATTTTTGGTTAAATTAAAAAACTTTTTTGTTTTTTCCCCAATTTTCTTAAAAGTTTCAATACCACTAACGACTTAAATTTTTATATAAACTTATAAACTACACCGATTGAGATCTACAACTTTTACTTGAAACATTTGCAGTGAAAATTTATGTTAAGAAGGTGGTGGGAGAACTACAGCCTGGGCTCACCTTTGAAGTTCTTTTCAGTTAAAGATTTGATTCTAGCATATGTAAATAATTTCTAGGTATTCACTTAAAACGAAGATTTTGAAGATGTTGACCTTCATCCGCCACTCACAGAAGTGCGTTTCTGCTGAATTACTTTTCACGATTTTCCTTAAACTTGGTATGTACTCTATTCATAAACGAATTATTTTTTTAAACTTGAACCCAGCTAACTTTAGCTAAAGTGTTCCATTTTCATACTCTTGTAATTTAAAATTATTTTTCAGCATTTAAAATTTTAAAATAATTATATTTAACTAATTTAAAATATTTTTATTAATTTTAAAACATCTGTTTTTATTTATTGGTTTCGCACAATGATTTACAACAATTATTTGTTATTTTTGGTTGTTCATATAACACTGTTATTATTGGTAAATTATTTATTTGGTAATTACTAATTCTAATATTCTTAATTATGTGAAGGGGCTTGAAGAAAAAAAAAACATTAGATCTCCCCAAGAAGGAATTTACTAGTTTTGAAAGAGCGTTTAGCTAAAATTAACATATAATCAAACATGGCTGTACAACAACATCGATGTCCAACAATGATCTGCTTATGTACAATATAATTATCTCTTAAATGAATGTAGACAATCTATATTCGGAACCTAAAGCTTATGCACCAATCGCCGGAACACATTCCTTTGACTTTGACACCATGTCAATCAAAAATAACTTTTAATCGGAAATGAACAAACAAAAAATTTGGACTTGTAATTTAACTGGGACCGCGAAAATCTAGATTAAATGCAATGTGCGATCACTGACACTACGTTGAATTATCACGTAGCCACGGAATATATAAATAAATTGTTTATTAAAGAAAAAAATGTGGTGTGCACTCACACAACTTTCTCTTACTCCAGTTTTCTAAATTGTGATTGACAAATTTTATAGTTCGTGTTCACCAAATTTGATGAAATTCGCTGGAGTTCGTCGAAAACTGAAAAAAAATTCTGTAAAAGCGCACTTCCGGTTTACTAATTTTCTTGAAACTCGGAATTTTTGCTAACTATTTATTTCTAAGTAATTTTATTTGAATGTATAATCAACTATGATACCACTTTAGAGAAAAACATAACCCCACCCCTCCCCCAAAAGCCCCCTTAAATGACTTTAACAGGAAAAATGTTTCAATTAAAAGTTGTAGCTCTTTATATGTGTAGTTCACATGCCTAGTTTAAAGAAAATCGTTGGAGCCGTTTTCGAGAAAATACCAGAAAACTGAAAAATACATTTCAGGTAAAATGCACTTCCGGTTATCCGATTTTTCGTACTCGGAATTTCAACAATACATTTAATTCTAATTAATATTATTTAGACGACAGTCATGTATAATAAACTGAAATAGCATTTAGAGAAAAACATAACCCCACCCATTCCCCAAAAGTGCCCTTAAATGAATTTTCCCAGAGAAATGTTTTAAATAAAAGTTGTAGATC